>RHLO01000583.1:0-25366 GCA_003719415.1 Aspergillus olivimuriae | reverse complement strand
CCCATAGACCCTCCAATGGCGCCCCGCCCAGCCGTCAACGCCGGCGCAACCGACCCATCCTCCAACGGCGGCAAAATCGCACAGTCGATATAATCACCAATGACGAAGCGCACATCCTGAAGCGACTTTTCCGCCTCCGCACCCTGCATGCGCAGACCACCCGGCCCCCCATTCTTCGCACTCGCATTGCCATTCCCAGAGGCTTTCTCCGAATCACCCCTCTCCGTAGCGTCAGGGTCATACCCCCGCGGCCCAATCACCACACTCCCCAGATCCTTACTGAGATATCGTCCCCGGCCGGCCGCATCGGGCCCCATCATCGCAGCCGCCTTGGTATCCGGGTAGATGAGTCGGAAGCATAATCTCGTGCCGACGGGCGGATCCGGGAGCTGTGATGGCAGGGCGGAGGTGAGTAGTTGTGCGAGTTCGCGGAGAGTGCAGCTCTGCCAGGTGTAGATCTGGAGATGCGGCGGGAGCGAGGCTGTCGCGGACGGAGGGGAGTATTGTGATGTGCGGATGGCGTTGGGGCCGCTGACGGGGCCGTTGTCGCGGCTGCCGCTACCGCTGCCGGATGATGGGGAGAGGGCGAAATCGGAGAGGTGGTGGAAGTTGTGGAGGCGGTAGAAGAGCTTGAGGTGGAAGGGGGTGGTGGTTTGGCGGTCGATTGGTTTGGTCATTTTCTTTTGCTTGACTCTCTTGTTCGGGCTTTTTGCTCGGGGTTGTGTGATGTGCTCGAGATGAGATTGGGTATCGTGTATTTTGTAGGTGGTGAACAGAGAGGGAAAGGTGAGAGGTTATGACATGGCTGGAGAGAAGTAGGTCGAGGTGGTAGTCGTAGAGTTACGTAGCTGGAGGTCGAGTTCCTGAAGGTGGCCAAGGCGGAGAGCAACAGCTTAATTCTTCCTCTTTCTATCGCTCTCCCGCCCTCCACCACCTCATCATCCAACACCCACCTCATCCAGACCTCACCCATAAAACAGCAACCATGGATTTCGCGGCGCTAATGTCCAAAGAAATCGCAAAAGCGAAACCTCCAGCAACATCCGATAACAACAAAAAATACGCCCGTCGCGGCGAAACGGAAGCCGCCCGAATCGCCGCCTACAACGAAGAGCAAGCCCGCATCCAGCGCGAACGCGAAGAGAAACTCAACCAAAAGCGCAAACTCGAAGATGAAGAAGCCGAGCGACGACGCGAGCGCGAAGACAAAAAGCGCCGGCTAGCCGAGGAATCGCGGCGGAAGCGCGAGGAGGAAGAGGCCGCCATCGAGCGTGAACGAAGAAAAAGACTTGGATTGCCGGAATTGCCACCCAAGGAGAAGGCACGAAGCGAGACGCCGGATGAAAGCGCCGGAGTAGACGAGGATGATATTCCGGATGAGGAGCTGGTGCAGAAGCTCCGTGAGCTGGAGGAGCCGGCGAAATTGTTTGGAGAGACGCATAAGGGTCGACTGCGACGGTATCGGCGGGTGGTGGCACGGTCGTTGACGCCACAGGTGACCATGACGGATGGGCCGATTCCGACGACGCTGGAGCCCGTGCCTGAGAAGGATATGAAGATTTCGACGACCTTACCGAAGGATACAGAGGGACGAAAGTATCTCTTCCGGCAGCTGGCGTCGTACTTCAACATGGTACTGGGAGAGTGGGAGCTGGCCCTGGCACGACGAGATGTGACAGTGAAGCAGAGTTTGACGGGTCGACAGGCGTTCAATGCCATGGTACAGTCGCGAGAGAACCTTAAACCACTGTTTCGGAAATTCGAGAAGGTCGACGTTGATAATGGCGTGCTGGAGCATGTTGTTGAGATCGTGCATAAGGCGCAGCTACGTCGCTATGTCGATGCCAACGATGCTTATCTCCGGCTGAGCATTGGAAAAGCGTATGTTCTCCTGTTCTCTTTCGTTGCTCTTTTTTTTTTTTTTTTTTTTATTCGCTTCTATTCAACTTTGACCATCTGTCGAGCGATATGCTAACATGTATCAGTGCTTGGCCCATCGGTGTGACCATGGTGGGTATTCACGAACGTTCGGCACGAGAAAAGCTGCACCAGAGCGACCAGCAAGCCCACATCCTCAGTGACGAGATCACTCGCAAATACCTGCAGAGTATCAAACGGTGTCTCAGCTTTGCGCAGACGCGCTGGCCCCCTGACGACCAGCTGCAGATCATGGGGTAGAAGGTCCCTCAAGATGTACACGATGCCAATGCTATCTACTTGTCTATACCCTTGCCCTGCATATCAGAATGGTGTTTAAAATTCAAACAATCAAACTTTTGCGCTCCGAGCGCATACATTTATACAACTTCAACGACAGACCAACCGCCCACAATATCTAACATCTATCATGGTCAAGCGTATACATAGCGCCACATATATATGAGAATACATTAATGACCGTCAAACCATCCATTCAGTCATCCAAACATGCAACGTCAACATTACCTCCATATGTTTATAAGATTCATCCAAATACCTCCCAAAATACCCAGGTTACCGGGCTTCTCCGAATCCTGGCAGTCCTCGTTAGAGGGGATCCGACTCCCATGGAGTTGGTTCCCAGGATAGACGTCATGTCCGTCAAGGCCGTGCATGACGCCCACCGATGTCTCTTTCGGCCGGGCCACCGACGCTGTCAGACGACTCCCCGGCACCTCCCCGGAGTATGCACAAATCAGTCGACCAGCTGCCTGCACGCAGCTGCCATAGGCGAAGCGTATCAGCGAGTCGCCTGTCAGACTTCCAATGATGAAGACATCCTTCGCAACTTCCATGTTGTCCAGCGCCTTTCCGCGCAGGGTCTGGCCGGAGATCAAAGGATTTGTCTCAATCCCTTTTGGGCCGTCGTCATCCGGGGCTTGTAAAACCTCTGCGAGGAGTTGTTGATCCAGATAGCCCAGGGAGCCACGTCGACCGGTGGCATACACCATGCCGCGAACGGGACGGGTGAATGTTGTCCCATCCGGCTGACGAAACGTGATCGTTGCCGAGTGGTCCTCGTGCATGTCAACCCCGACTATCTCGGTATTAGGGTGGCCCTCGTAGACTTTATCCCACGCCCGACTTTCCATAAATGGCGTAGATGACGTTCGTCGAATTTTGCCGGGGCGTTTGGTGGGATGGGCTGGTCCGGCCGCCACTGCGGCCCGTTTCATGAGGCGATAGACACCGGCGTATTCTGGATAGGCTTGCTGATGGCAGCCACGCAGCGGGGACGGTCTGTTTTCTGGATCCCACTTGAATACATGGATGATCTTTTGGTCGCCCGGCGCGGAGATGATCACATCGGCGGCGGAAAACCCCGATCCGATGACAAGGAAGGGGATTTCAGGGATCGGTGACAGCGCAGCAAGAGGCTGTAACATGGGTCGCGGAGGGAGGACCTCCGAAAAAATACCGCTGGCGAGAACCAGGTGTTTACAGCGGAGGTTGTGGGAACGGATAAAAAACCCAGATTCAGTGCGTGAGATGCCGCTCAATGTCTCCCCGGACCGAAACACATCGTCAATCTTTACCGCTTGGGGGTAATGGCGAAAATACTCCGTTGTCTGCTGGCGACTGGGACGGGTGAAGGCTGGAAGTTCTTCGCCAGTGCTGCGGTAATGGTGTGTCGCGAACGAATACCCCGGCAACGACAGCATGGATGCATAGCTCAGGGTCTGGATGTCCCAGCTGGCCGGCATGCGGTTTTCCGTCCATTGACCGCCAGGGGTGGTTGCATTGCCAAAGACCAGATGCGGAACCGCTTTCTCCGGCACGTGGCGCCATTCCACGTTGGTGGTACAGCCCAGCTCCTCGATGTCGACACTCGGGCGGACCAAAGTGTCCAAGAGGACATTGACAGGAAGCGCCTGGGTGGAATAGGAAAGACGTGAGGCAGCAAAATGCTCCGTCAGCATGGGCACGTCGGCGGCGAGCAGCTGCGGGGCATCTTTGAGTTTGGCGTGGAGGAGGGGATCGGGATGCGGAGGATTGGAGGTATAGAACGGGAGATGACCATGCAGGATGAAAGAGAGGATCATGGCCGACGGGCCGTTCCCTGACCTTGCGTCAGTCCATGTCTTTTATTGGGAGAGCGGAACGGCGACGTACCGATAATGATGGTGTCGACTTCCATTGTAGAAGGCAAATTATGAGCCTCCGCCCGCTCAGTCTGCACGGGGCATGCCGGATGGTCCATGCGAGGGTTCGTGGGGAATTCACTCGGAAGGAGGGGTGAAAACCGTTACAAGCTTCCGCCGACGCAGTAGCAACCGGACGGCCATGGAGGAGATGAAACCATGGAGAGGCGAGGAGAGGGTGCACAAGATTATGCTGGAAGGTAAATGAGAGGAAAGGAAGTGGAAGTGGGAGAAAGAAGAGGGGAGAACCGTGAACAGCTCGCTGACAAACGCAAAGCTTAGCTGAGCAGCAAATCGGTGAGTTTCCACAAGTAGGTTCTGGAGGAGCCGCGAGGACCCGAGGCAGGGGATATCTTCATGGGAGAGGCAGCGAGTGGCATAGCAGAGGTCTCAATGGGGTTCTTGGACTTTGAATGCCCATGACTTCTGGATGTATGCCTTGCTATTGTCAGTTGTGTTGCTGGTCATGTTTCTCGACTTGTATTTGTCCGCGTTCTTTTTCCCCACATGCAGCCGATGCAAGTGGAGGATTACATCAGCTGGCATTATACTTGCACAACTAGTCGACATGCTGAATCGGGATAGTTCCATCTTTCATTGCAACGACAATTGGAGACAGAGTCACGTTGTGAACACCCAGGTAGATCTAGTGAGCACGAAGATATGCTGTACTCTGTTGAGAAGACGTCCCAGTTGCCGGTGGGTTCCTATGCGATCCAACCCAATCTCGAATTCATGGCTGGTCAACAACAACTGCAATTCCGTAGATACTCAGTGAGAAGTCCTGCAGTATATCACAGGACAGAAGGGTTTGATATCATGACACGTCAATCTCGTAAGTGGAAGCCTGTTCGACGCTCTTTGTGCTGAAGATGGCAGAGCTTGCTAGACGGAATATCTTTTCTATAAGCCCTTGGGTTCTCAGATGCCAGGAAATGACAATCTCAGGCTTCCTCTGAATTCCAAGACAACGGGGCCAACAGACATCAAACTATGTCAAAAGCCTACTTTGCGTGATTTCTTTACTTATCAATCCCGCCGCCTTGCGCTAGCTCGATAGGAAAGTCGACTCCATCGCCATCAAGGGAGAGAACTGGATTTGTAGGTGACACAGCATTCTCATCTCCGGTTAGTACTTGGAATCATCACAACAGTATGTAAATTTGGGGATAGCTCATGCAGGAGACTGATGAATTATTATCTCGATTGCACGGCTTGCGCGGATGAGTAATGGACCTATTGTACTCACGTCCTGACACGCATGTCTGCCTGTTGGAAAACTAACAGATAACTCATACTAATACCTCTTCCTCATCTATGCATTTGCCATCCTGCACACTTACACTTCTGGTACCCATATCTATCTAATATTTCAGGAAATACTCGCTGGCATTAAGTGAGACTCCCATAAGAAACAAGCTAAAGAATCTAGTGGTTTCGCTCAAGACCCGAACAATTAGAATGAAGCCTCGATTGACTCTGCTACTGTGGAATAAAATATTATCCTGATCCCACAGAGAGTAAAACTTTAGAACACCAAGGCCAACGTGGCAGGTAGAAACCAGTCTCAAACTATACGGGTTCTCTTAACCTATGCCCTGTGCATAAATGCATAAATCACTCATGAAGCCCTCCTTGCTTGATAATATCTGTCTGTCAACATTTTGGGAGTATACCCTTCCACCAATTACTACGTTCATTTGCTCATAAACTGATACGATGGCCTCCTCTCTTTTTGGGACCCACTGTCGCTGAACACCCTTGCCACTATCGGGAAACAATGCCCTCAGATTCCAGGCGGTCAGTGAGGTTGCATCTAAGTCTGACTGCTGCCATGGACACTATCCAGCAAATGAAGGTATTTCAGGGTCATTCAGATGTCATTCGCAGTCAGTCGCAGGGTCGGCGTGGTCAGCTTGTCCTATCAAACTCTTTTCCATTCCTGCGTCGTGGCGAGAGGGCGCGCAAGATTTCAGCCAGGCTGAAACATACATAACCTCGTCTAATAGGCTCATTTGTGACCCCGAAACAGAGATTGTCTTCCTAAATAGACTATCCCAGTGAGTCAGAGGAGGGATCAATGCCAAGTTGCATAAGTAGCAGACCTGTGAATACCGATCCCCATGAAGGCTGATAAAGTGAGATGGAATATGTGATCGCTTAAAGCGGATATAAGGAATCAACAAATGAGGGCCTAGCTGGCTTTCGGCCAACTGCGCCTTGCATGTCCCGTTATACAAATGCTACCAGTATGTGGATGGGATTCCATGCCAGGGATGGATGTGAATGCACCTATACTGCGCGACCTCGGAACTACCCGTGCGTGACAGACATAGCCAGGCACCGGTATATGCTTTTGAGCATTAAAATACTAGTAACAGGGGCTCCCACTGAGGAATGACTATAGCCTTGTTTCCACTTTGGTTTATCCTCATGCATGAAAGCCAATGCAGCAACACCACTCTACGTCAATGTCGTACTGACCGAATATTCCAATGGCCATCCAAACGTAGCCCGTGAAAGAAAGAACAAGAAAAGAGGGAGCGGAAGGGCAGTAAACGGGTCATAGACGGAGTGAAGGGCACTTCAAAGCTGACAGTCGAGGCGAACGCCCTTTTCATTTTACCGGACCCTCCACGGCCCATATCAGAGTGATAATGTTGGGTGAATTGTGCAGGCGTGATCACCCTCTAAACATTGCCTTCCAAAGATGTACGCAATCGATGAGCAATAAAAGACTGAATGAAATGAGCCGGAACTCATTGGATGCAAGGGTCCCATTGGTACATTCCGAACAGCGACTGTAGCTCTATACTGGCAGGGGTTCGAGACTATGGCGATTCATTCCTAAAGTTGCCGCCGATAACAGTTGGCACATCACTGCCGGGTTCTTTGGTAAGGCAGATTTTGTATCCACAGGTGGCAGAGTCAGGAATGTGACCCTCAGTCCTACAGCACAGTCAAGGCGAGTTGCTTTAGAATCGGTGTAACTGGACCAAAATCAAGTTTTCCAGCTCCACTCGCTTTTGTGTCACCCCGAGTTCCCGGACAACGTACATATCTTCCATTTCTCCTAACAGCCTGCAGGGTAGCCTCGTTATCCGTCTGATAATATCTGCAGACCGTTGCTTGACCAGAGAATGAGCTCTTTTTTGCTGTGGCGAGATGAACCATGATCCCACTCCACTAGGTGGCCACGCATCTGAAGCAACCAGAACATTACAGTAAGAAGGGCTGGCTTCCTTGCAGTACTCAGCAAGGGATATTCCATAAAACCGGAGACATGTACTCAAGCAGGGAGATATTGATCTATACTCTGACACGTGCTGGCAGGCTGGAAGGATGATTAACAACAGTCAAATCAATATAAAAACTCAAATCTAGCCGGCAAAAGAGTAGCCAGACTCGACAGAGCAGGACCATCTACTACATAAATATTCTTCCAACAAAAGCACGATCTGAAACCAAGATGTCGCCATCTCTGTCGCGCGCCTGGGACATCCCATCCGTTCAGCAGGCGTACGTGTCGACTTGCGGAGAAAGTATGTGAACATCACTTCAAATATGATGAAGCTAATTTTTTGTAGGTCTCAAGCTTACTGCGATCGAAGTTCCCAAGTATTCTCGCGATGAGGTCTTGGTGAAGCTCATGTTCTCAGGAGTCTGTCAAACAGATTTCCATGCGTGGAAGGGTATATCAATTGGGACTCATCCACAAATTGCAGCTGACCATCAATAGGGGAACGGCCAATCCAACCAAAAGAGCAGCTTGTTGGTACGTTAGATGAGTGGGTGTGACTAAGTTGGGCTGTTGTTTTGGTTAACCATTTCCGAAGGTGGCCACGAGGGAACTGGCATCGTTGTGGCTCTCGGCGAGGAGGTCAAAGATATATCTATCGGTGACAAAGTTGGTGTACAGGTGAGCAGGCTTTGGGTCATCAATTGTGGGTGGATTCCGGCTGACCCATTTTGCAGTGGATAAACAGGACCTGCGGGGTGTGTGAATTCTGCTCTCGTGGCGCCCAGTCCCTCTGCCCGAACATTGAGCTCTCCGGCTGTACTGTCGATGGAACCTTTCAGCACTACTGCGTATGCAAAGCAGATGATGCAGTTCGCATACCCCCGGAGCTTAGTCTCGAGAAAGCTGCCTCCGTACGTTCAACCACCGAGAATTCCTGTCATCTGATTTACTATCTGACAAAGCTGCAAGATATTGTGTGCTGGTGCCATAGTGTGCAAAGCTCTTAACGAGTGCAATGCCGAACCAGGACAACTTTTGGGTAGGAGGTTTTCATATACGCGTACCTGAGCGCTTGAGTTAATAGCCCATAGCAATTGCCGGCGCAGGCGAAGTCCTCGGTACGCTTGCATGCCAATTTGCAAAGGCATTTGGGTATCGCGTCTTGGCACTATCATCCGGTCAATCTCGGCGGAGGATGTGTCTCGATGAATTGGACCTTGAGCATTTTGTCGACCACAAATCCTCCCCTGATGTCATCAACGAGATCAAAGGGCTTACCAAAGGGGGTCCAAATGCAGTGGTCACCGTCGGTGTGGAAAGCAAAATGTTCAATCAAGCAGTCCAGGTAAGTGCCCTGATCGTTTTACTTGATTAAGTTCTTTTTTCCGTATAAATTCTTAATGGAAAAACCCAGTACGTGAGACCGGGAGGCACTGTTGTGGCCCTTGGTTTGCCTCCGGGCTGCATGAGTGCCGATATCTCGACGGTCGTCCTCCGAAACATCAACATTAGAGGGTCTTACGTTGGAAATCGCTATGAAACTGAAGAAGTCCTCGGTTTCGTTTCCAAGACAGGAATGCATTTCCCCTATAAAGTCTTCGATTTCTACGAGCTACCAAAGGTGCACGAGCTTCTGAAGAAGGGTAAGACAGAGCACTGAACTGGGAGAAAGAGACTGATTCCGTTTAGGAGATATGCGAGGCCGTTTTGTTCTTCGAGTGACGGACGAGATGCGGCCTAATATGGTGGCTCCTTCAAACTTGAGACCGCCGAGCCCGCCAGAATTCCGGTTGACTCACTTTAACTTGGGCACTAGACTAGCATACAGGCTGGAGGAACTTGGGGTTAATGATTACTTCGCAGTGCCTGGTCTGTCTCTGAGAGCCACCATCACAGGATCTGGGCTAACAGTTACAGGTGACTTCAATTTGGCGTTGCTCGATCAAGTGCTGAAAAATAAGTCGCTACGCATGGTGGGATGCTGTAATGAGTTGAATGCTGGCTATGCTGCGGATGGGTACGCTCGATCTTCACCCGGCAGAGTCGCAGTCGTCTTCGTGACTTTTATGGTCGGAGGGCTTTCACTGATCAATGCGATCGCTGGTGCCTACTCGGAAGGTCTGAAGGTGATAGTCATATCAGGATGTCCACCTCAGAATACATTCGGCAGCAACAAATTGATTCACCATACGCTTGGCATCAAGGACAGAGACCAGACTATGCGGATGTTCAAGGAGGTCACGGCTCTGTCAACCAGACTGACCACCAAAAATGATCCTGCAGAGACACTTGATCACGCAATACGTTGTTGTCTGGATCGATCAGCTCCAGTATACATCGAGATCCCGTCGGATATCGCCCAGGAGCCGTGCGAGGCTCCCAATGTTCTCCAGATCAATGATCCAATGCCCGGGCGGCTTTCCGAGACTATTTCCGCTGTCAATGCCATTATCGACGTTTGGAATACATCGAAAAAGCCAGTCTTGCTCATCGGAGCCCGTGTACGCCAAACTGTTTCTCCGAACGTGTTGGTTTCCTTGATCGACACGCTCGGCTGTGGAGTACTAGTCCAGCCAGATGCAAAATCTCTCGTGCCCGAAGATCACCCTCAGTTCTTAGGAACATTCTGGGCGTGTGCTAGCGAGCCATCCTGCGAGCAAACGTTTATGGACTCCGATCTGTGGGTGTTAGTTGGGTGTCGTTGGACCGATTACCACACCCTTGGTGGGATCGATATCGAGGAAGAATCTTCCCGTGTTGTTGATTTGCAGGACCAACTCGTTACACTGCCCGATGGAACGAGATTTTCAGGCACCCCCCTCAATGAATTGCTGAGAGAGCTTGCTCAATCAGAAATTCCTCATCACGACGGGGCACGGCCTTGCCCTTCAATAGCCTCCCCAGAAAAGCATGAGGTCGCTGAAAACAATTCAAAGCTCACCGTATCCACAATCCTCAAGGGTATCCATAATATGTTACAGCCCGGGAGCGCAATTCTTGCCGAAACTGGGGACAGCTGGTTTAACGCACAGACGATTAGGCTACCCAAAGGAGTCGACTATCAGATGCAAATGCTTTATGGCTCTATCGGATGGAGTCTTCCTGCTACTCTTGGTTACCAACTCGGCCATCCGGACGGCCGAGTCATTTTGATGATTGGGGATGGAAGTTTCCAGATGACATGCCAGGAGCTCAGCACTATGATCCGCGTGAAACTCAACCCTATTATCTTTGTTTTCAACAATCTGGGCTATGCAATCGAGGTAAGATGGGCTCCAGTGACAATTCGTCAAAAGTGGTGGATATCTGACACATCCCACTTGTTGCTAGACTGCAATTCATGACGGTCCGTACAATTACTACAACAATTGGAATTACGCTTCGATGGCAACGACCTTTTGCAGCTCTTTCCACGCAGCTTATGACAACCTTCACTTTGACCAGGCTCTCGCAGACAACTGCTCCAACCCGCTGATGTTTTCGGCTCAGATTAAGAGTGAAGCAGACCTGGCGATTGCGCTGACGCGTGCTCGACTAGAGCCACAAAAACTGGCTTTCCTGGAGTGCTGCATTGATCCTGGGGACATTAGTTCTTCTCTTCGTCGCTTTGGGGCTGCTGTTGGAGGTGGTGCCAAGTCGGATGAGAATGGGTCTCTTGAGAACGAGTGAACTCATATCAGCGAGAAACCGATATGCGCGAGTGGGCAACTCATCTTTCAGATGCCTTTGACTGAATATTGGATGCAGAGATTTCAGGATAGGAGTGCAATTCCAGGTCCATGAAGGCCTCCATGATGTATCCTTGTTAGAACTTAGAAGGGTGGTTTCCACTTCAAAGAGATCTTTAATTCTACACTGCGTGTTGCTAATCAATATGCCAGCATACAATAATATTCCCAACATGATAAGGTAGCACGAACAGCAGAGCAGGCGTGGCACCGATCTGATAATGAGATAATGGGATAAATAAGTAGTCTAAGTGTATATATCTAGGCGGCAACTGGATGCAATTCAAGATTGCTAAATACAATTCAAAGATGCCAAGCGATCGTACGCGAGACCATTCTAAAAGTAGTAATCTACGTGAGAATATAGATAGAACCTACCCACCTACCAAGTGTCTAGGGCCTATAAACCCGTGGGTAGTGTTAGCCTTTCAGCTTTATGGTAGTGGAACCCCTAGATTCTCTTAACTTATACCTGCAGTACTCCGTACTAGAACCATATATAATTAAATCTTGTGGGTGACCTGGTACAGGAAACCTACGAAAGCGAGAGGTATCTGAATTTAAGTAGATTGACTGTATAAAGATATGTTTATATATTAGAGCTGTGTAATATGGCTGACCTATATATAGCTTGCCTATGCCTGTAGCCTGCCTATAGAGCTTTCTGCCGGTAGAATGTAGGGCAGTGCGGGTACGATCGCGTAGCATGTTTTGAATTGCAGTTAGCGATCTTGAATTGCATCCAGGGACCGCCTAGAAATATGACTTCCCACAGGACAACAATGTACCTAAGAAGCGCTCTTTCGACGAACATAGACCCCTCCAATATTAATATTATCAGGCAAATTACGTGCTCTGATTTGTCCGCAACATTCGAGGTAGATCTGGATGGACGAAACTATGCATTGAAGCTTTTCCACGACACCGGCGACCCTGGGTATACCAAAAAAGGTCGTGATTTGAACAGATTTCGCTGCGAGTTAAATGCTTACGAGAAGCTTCTCACTTCTGGTGTCTGTGCACGCGGTTTCGTGCCAAACTTCTACGGCTACATTGATCGAATGGATCCCGCAGCATTCCATCCTGCTTTACAATCTTTCGCCCGAGACAAGCTAAGGCAGAGAGCAATATTGCTAGAATATTTTCGAAATGCAGAGAGTTTGAACTGCGTGAACTACTCGGATGCGCTTTATCCCCAGGCAATTGAGGGCATGCATGAGATACACAGGGCGGGTGTTCACCATCAAGACATCTACCCCAAGAACCTTCTTCTTGTCCGTGGAAACCCCGATAAGCTGGTCTGGATTGATTTTGATGTTGCAACGACCTTCACCGACTTTGGACCTGAAGAACTGGCCCGCTGTGACTACGAAATTGCGCTTGTGAAGGGATTTGCGGAAGCTTTGGTATGGGTTTCATTACTGCCTACATTGGAATCATTTAGTGTGCTAACAAATACAGAGAGATGACCAGGCTAAGGGACTCCCGCCAAATACAAAATTCTACTCAGGGTTCCATAGGCATTTATTCTGATAATATTTGGTGGTATTTACGCGTGCTTTCTTGTAACAGATATCACTCGGGGCGGAGTTTCAAGTGAGCACCATTTTGGTTTCGTTTACTCCATTATATAACCATGTATCAACATCTTTATCCGGAAGACCCGCTGTCGAAACCAATTGGATCCTGCCTTAGCTACATCGTTTGCGCTGCAATCCTCGTCTAAGATGATCCTTCGCCAAAACGCCGGGTATATCTCCGAAGTAGGTAGATTCTCCACAAGAAAACCCGGTATAAAGTAGTAAACATGGGTAATCAGCATTGCCAGTACCATTCCAGGTGAGACATGATGATTACTTTCTACGTTGGTGAGCATAGAGGCAGTGAAGGCGTTTGTTGAATTGCAGCATGGCGATTCCGGGGCTCTCTGTACGCCAAGGCTAGGATAGTGATTCTGAGGGCTGAGATACTTATCTATATTGAGGGGCCAATTGAGGTTTGTATGAGAGACATGAGAGGAGTGTCCAGGAATGGTCAATAAAGAGTTGGCCTCAGGCGTTGAAAACAACGCTTGTAATGTTTCCACATTAGGATCACGATTGCAAGACATAAGTAGATAAGGATGCTAACGTACCTCTTCCTTCATTTCACGTGTACGCGGTCAGAATTCATTGGATAGGATGTGTTTGACGGTGCATGAGATAGCCTGGACGGAACCCCGAGGGTAGAGAGCACGGATTACAGGAATGTAGGCTGCAAGAGCTACCTGCCTGCCTCTGAGTCGATTGCTCACATGAGATTTCCCGGATACCAGCGAGGCTTGTGGCGGTCCTCCATTTCCGTCGGTCCAGATAATCTCATTATTGGATAACTAACAATACTATAATAATCATCTGTCTTATATGTCCTGAGTAGTTCAGGCTATAATTTCAAAAAAGAATGTTAAGCACACCCTACCAGGTCTTCGGGGGTGCCGTCCCTGAGTAGTGCGATACTATATAGGGACCTAGGACTGAAACTTTCCAGTATTGTAGCCTTTTAGTGTAGTGGTAGACCAACACCCTTGGGTAGAATTAACAGAGAAATAGCAATAAGAAAATTATCTATATTAGAATGACAAGGTACAATTCCTATAGTGGAATTTGCTTATTGTTTCTCTATAACCCCACCCCCCGGTGGCCCGGGGGTGTCCGGTGGATGATACATGATATTCTACCTCCTTACAAGATAATAGGAAGAGAGAGGGAGAACATGAGAAAGAAAAGAGTAAGAGGACTACCTGAAAGTAATAAGAAGTAAGAACAGGAAAGTAAGAACAAGAAAGTAAGAAAGGCACAGAAAGAAAATGATAAAGAGCCAGATATACATAGAAATGTCTCGGATGAAAGTAGGGCTTAGGGCGTCTTGGCGCCATACCCTGCCCTTTACCCCATTAGGACGACACGTAGTCCGGGTGACATAAGCATCGGCCGTGATGGACAGCAGCAGCAGCGGCAGCAGCAGAAACAACGTTAGCTTCCTCCAGCAACATCACCCCCGCGCCGAACAGCACAGACACAGACCGATCTGGCGCTTGTCTACGCTGCCATGATTTGCCCACCCGGTCTCTCACCCTCCGTACTTTGAACTCCACGTCCCCGACCGGCCCCGCGATAGCGATAGCGATAACAATCCTCCGTCGGAGTTTGGTCCTGGCGCACCTCCGCCGTCTCCGCCGCACCTTGCACCGCAATCATGTATCACCTGGCCAAGTCGCTATATATGTACGCCACGAGCAAAGAGGGTGGGTGCGACACACTCCATACACTCGTTCTCTCTCTCGACAAGCCGGGGGAGAATGCCCGAGTGAAGAATCCCGCGCGGCTAACATCTCGTCGATAGAATACTCCGTCCTCCTGCTCGGGCTCGATAACGCCGGCAAAACCACCCTCCTGTCGCAGATCAAGGCGCTTTACCAGCCCCGTCCCGAAGGCGCACCCGCCCCCAACCCGGGTAAAACCGTCCCCACCGTCGGCCAGAATGTCGCCACTATCTCCCTCCCGGACATGTACCTGAAGATCTGGGATGTGGGCGGACAGATCTCCATGCGCAACCTGTGGCAAAGCTACTACACCAGCTGCCATGCGATCATATTTGTCGTCGACAGCACCGACGTCGGCCAAGATCCCGACATCAGCCGATTGACCAACAACCGACGACCAAGTTCCGCCTCCGGAGGCGGGGGTAACGCGGGCTCGGATGTGCTTACCGCGCAGATGGCCGGGGTGGATGCGCCGGGTAGCGAGTTTGGGCGTCTCGACGAGTGCAGACAGGTGCTGGAGTCGGTGTTGAAGAACGCGGATGTGGCTGGGGTGCCGATTCTGGTGCTGGCGAATAAACAGGATCGCGAGGACTCCGTCGAGGTGGTTCGGATAAAGGAGGGGTTTGTCAGGAAGGTCTTTGAGGGCGAGACTGGTGCCGCGCTGCGAGATAGTCGTGTCTTGCCGGTCAGCGCGTTGATGGGCTCAGGGGTTCAGGAGGCGGTTGAATGGGTGCGAAGTCGAGTGAAGTGGAATAAGGAGGGACGTCCGCCAATCATGAAATGATCTCTTCCACCGTCTATGGGGAAATGACGGCAATCGGGCCGCATATGTTATGCATGGTACGCCCTTGATTACTGGGCTGTGTCGAGCATTCGTTTCACTGCACTTTCTGTTTGGGAATTGTTCCGGCGCTGGGGGTTTTGTCTTGCGATGATACCTAGATTTTTATTTTCATGTTCTGTGTTTTAATGTCTATATTTTATGGTCATCTACATAAGAGATCGAACGATGCGACATCTATATATATGCATTTCACGCCTAGCGATTAGATTGTATTGCTGATGGCAACACATACACACAACTAGGCAAAAGAACGATATCCCGTTTCAGTATGAAGCACGGGACTAAAGGATATGGTGGTAGGTTGCCGGTGCGATTTCTGCCAACCTCAACGCAAACAGCGCTAATTTGGCAAATACCATAGGAAGTGCTCATACCCGCTGCTGTAGTTTGCTTCTCGCTATAGGACCCTCCCGACATGGCTGGGCCACATGCAAATTTCCAGGAGGCATAAGGTCATGCTGGACACTTACGGCTAGAGTAACCCCACCGAAACGGTGCCTGGTAGAAAGGCTGTCATGCTGAACCTGGCGTATGAACCGGAGGTTTGGGGCTTGGATAGGTGTAAGTTATTGTGAAGGGAGGTCCAGACTTGCTAGGATGGCAGCTTGCCGCAAGTTGGAGAATGATGCTGAGGCTGATCCGCCCAATTGCAGTAGGACATAGGACTTCTCTGCTAGAGCAGGCAGAAACTTCTACCATTTATCCCGCGAGTTCGACGGTATCACCTTCCGCATAACCAGACCTCAGCTGGCTAGACCTTAGCTGTAGGGAACTTGAGGTTGAGGGTGTCGAATACACCATTCGAGCACGCCTGAAATTGCTGTAAACCCCAGGTGTAATTTGGGTTGTGATCAAAAAGCAGGACCTAGCCAATTGAAGATGTAGATCGATGGTGGTCCCGCTCATTCCTGGAAGCAATGTTTTCGTTCGCCTGGCTGAGCTTTTTAGGCCAGCTTCGGGCGATATCGATGTTCGTTCGAGGGAACCACATCTCAAGAAACACGTATAAAAGGAAGTCAATCACCACGCAAAGGCAAAAGAGTTTGCCTGCCCAAACACCACAGCCGTAGTATCTTTTCAGTCGATCGATCAGGGCAAAGCTGCGAACGCGATCTCGTGCCTCCCAACCCTGACCTGGATAGTACCCGTAGAACTCCTCGGGGCTGATATCGCCGCTGATACCCATGTAGACGCGTTCAGTCCGACGGGCGACGTCCGTCCAGGAATACATCATCTTGACTTGATCATGGAACCGATCTGTTCGAACTTTGTTGGATCGTAGCGCTGCAATGGCTTTTCCCGTAGCCATGACGAGATCATCTTCCTCCGGCTTTGCGAAAGTAGTCATGTGCTGCGGCAGCACTTCGGGGATACCACCTACGCGTGTACACACCACATAGAGGCCGCAACTGGCAGCCTCCACAATAACCGTTCCAAATGCCTCCGTCAAGCTAGGATGAAGGTAGATATGGCCCCGGACCATTACGTCGCGGACTTCCTCGTGCCGAATGGACCCGAGCATTTCAACCTTATCTTGCAGTACGTTTCTTTCTAGCATCTGTTCCAGGTCAATGGCCTTCGGGCCCGAGCCACCGATGATAAAGCGAACGTTCGGATGGGACGCAAGAATACGCGGGATTGCGGCAATGAGAAGGTCAGTGCCCTTATTGTAAAAGAGACGGGAGATCACAACAATGGTAATAATATCGTTTGGACCAATGGGAGCAGGGGTCGGCCGAGGTTCTTGCGGTCCAGATATGAGGTCGTTAATCTTGGGACGGAAGTTTTCTGCTACCACAGCATTCGGAATCACGGATACCATGAGGGGATCGAGCGATGCGCGCAGAACGGTGTTCTCCTTGCTATTTTAAGGAAGGCGTCAGTATCACAAAAGCTCGACTCTATCAAGGGGGTATGTGCTAAAGCCTACCATGTATGACTGACGCAGATGACATGGTCCACATCACTTAACGTGAACTTCAGCAGCTTGTTGGTCAGAATTGACGCAGCGTCGGCGAATCCAAACAGCGAGTGATCCGTGAATACCGTGCGTAGACCCATGGTGCGTGCATGGAGGATAGCTTCCTGGCAGAAGCAGCTCAGACTCGCATGACCATGAACAATCTGGATTTGTTCGCGAATGACAATGTTCCGGAATATGGGAAAGAAGGAGAAGACGGTGGGCATAGTCGATTCACGGTAGATCACAAAAAAGGGGACATGGTAGACTTTAAGACCATTGGTGAGGTAGCGCACCCCCGTTCGGCCCTTGTAGGCATGGGTGATGATAATTACTTTGTGGCCGCGATCGATAAGCTTCTGGTGGGAGATGAGTATTGGTATCGTGATAGGTTGACAATTAGAGCGCTTACAGTCGATAATTGATAGATGTGACTTTCAATCCCACCTGGTTGGGGAAAGAAAAAGTCACTGACCATACTGCGCCAGGTGTTGTCAGTTGTGGCTCCTGATCCGTGCGATGCGATGCGGGTGCGGACTTACGCAATGTTATACGACATTGTGGACAGAGTCGCAAGGGCGAGTCAAACCAAGAAATGTAAATCGAGAGCTCTCTAGCTCCGCATCCATGGTCCACAGGATTAGCGACGGAGAGACAGTGGCAATGGCGTTCAGGAGTTGAATCGCGATGATCGTCGGCCATGATGCGGTCCAACAAAGCCCAGCCCCGGGGCGGCTTCCACGGCGGTGTGAAGATTCTGCCGAGCGAAATCCTCCCCGCCGCCAAAAAGTAAAAGAAAAAAAAGAAGCTCCAGATCACATCACTCACTTCGCCGACAGTAACTCCGACCCTTCGCCCTCTCACTCCAATTACCCGTGTCCACCAGTGGCCGGGAGCTCGCGAAAATGTCGGGCGATCACTCTGCTCATCATGTCTCCTCGAAAAAATCCCATAAGCGGAAGAGAGATTTAGATGCTTCCGTCGCAACCACCACGACTCCCACTCCAACGAAGAAGACCAAGAAGGCTGAGAGTCCGGCATCTACTCCCCTACAGAATGCCGAAAAGCGAAAGAAGAAGAGACGCTCCGATGTCGGCGCCGGAGAGAAAACCCAAGAAGAGATACCCCGGAAAGAAAGTCTTGTCACGTCGAGTAGCGACAAGCCGACAACTCCAAAGGTTGATGATACAGACGGTTCAAAAACGAAAAAGGCAAAAAAGAGCAAGCGAAAGAGCTCAGGGGGCGGTACTGAGGTACCTGAGAACGCTGCGAATTTAGAGGAAACGGCAACTTTGCTGAATACCAACCTCGGTCCCCCAAAATTGCCTTCCAGCGAGGAAGCGCCTTCCACGACATCGATCTCGAAAGATGATGACTCTCAACCGACCAAGAATAAATTCTCCGGAATTCTATCAAAATTCGAGCGTTCCCGACAAGTCAAAGAGGCAGCCACCGATCAAAAAGTAGATGCCGCCAACGAAACGACTGGAGACACCACGGTGGAGCCTGTCGTGGCCCACGGGTTGGAGCCTCTTCCTCAGCCAAAGGACGTGCCCGAACCAGAAGCAAAACCAACCTACTCTTCCCTTCCTGCCTGGTTGGCCAATCCTGTGAGAGCGAAGGCCGATGAACGAACGAAGTTCTCCGAACTCGGTATTGAAGATAGCCTCCTCAGGATCCTGGAGAACAATGGCTACAAAGAAGCATTTGCTGTCCAATCCGCCGTTATTCCTTTGTTGCTTCAGGGCGGCAAAAATCATCCTGGAGATCTTTGTATATCTGCTGCAACTGGTTCAGGAAAGACTCTTTCTTACGTGTTGCCGCTTGTCACGGCGCTGGAACCCTCACCTGCGCCACGCATGCGTGGCCTGATCGTCGTCCCTACCCGAGAGCTAGTAAAACAGGCTAGAGAAGCCTGTGAGCTTTGTGCCGCAGGCTCAGGCCTCCGCGTCGCCTCCGCCGTTGGAAATGTGGCCATAAAGGATGAGCAACGCTCGTTGATGCGAGCTGAGCAGGTTTACGGTCCAGACATCTTCAAGAAAAGACAACAAACGGAACTGACCGACAATGATTGGACGAATTTCAGCCTACAGGATTATATTTCGGAGGTGAGCGATCGTGGGGAATGCCTGCCAGGCTACACGCCCAGGGCCGAACCCAATGTCGATATTCTAATCTGCACCCCGGGTCGCTTGGTTGACCACATCCGCTATACGAAGGGCTTCACATTGAAACACTTGGAGTGGTTGGTGATCGATGAAGCTGATAGGCTGCTGAATGAGAGCTTCCAGGAGTGGGTGGATGTCGTGATGACTTCCCTGGATGCACGGAAGAGCAAGGAGGCTTTCGGGCCCAGCGGCAAGATCCTGGCCGACCTTGGGCTTCCTATTCAAACAAGGGAGCCCAAGAAAGTAATCCTTAGTGCTACCATGACGCGGGACGTCACAAAACTGAACTCGCTACGCCTGCTGAATCCTAAGCTCGTTATCATAGGATCGGCGGAGTCACTGGGAGAGGACACTGGGAATGAGATGGTCGTGGACCGAGTCGACGATCATTTCAGTTTACCATCGACGCTGAAGGAATACTCAGTATCGGTTGGAGATGGATCGCAGAAACCGCTTCACCTGTTGCGTCTATTGCTGTCGCACATCAAAGTGGGGGGTAGCAAAGATAAAACTAATACTCCACGGGAAGACTCCGACGAAGATACGTCTAGCTCGGACGAGACGAGCTCTGATGAGTCTGATTCCGACTCCGACTCCGATTCTGACACTTCGAGTTCAGGCGACTCCAGCTCGGATGATTCAGACTCTGATAGTTCGGATGACACGAGCACGTCAAATGAAGAACCCAGCTCTTCAGACGATTCAATGTCCGAAGATGATGAGCCTGTGAAGGCAGAAGTGAAGCATACTCCCTCCAGACCAACCGTCTTGATCTTCACAAAGTCATCGGAATCAGCCTCTCGACTTTCCCGACTACTCGCACTACTGGACCCTTCGCTGGCTGATGAAATTGGCACGATCATCAAATCGAACAAGTCTTCAGCATCACGCAAGACTCTTACGGCCTTCCGTCACGGCAAGATCTCCATCATCATTGCCACCGACCGAGCCTCCCGTGGTCTTGACCTGCCGTCTTTGAGTCATGTGGTTAACTATGATGTTCCCACGAGCGTGACTACTTATGTGCATCGCGTTGGACGTACGGCTCGAGCTGGAAAGGCGGGATCGGCCTGGACACTCGTGGCACATCGCGAAGGTCGCTGGTTCACGAAGGAAATCGGTGGCAGCTCCGACGGCAAGATCACTCGATCATCCAAGGTGGCTCGGGTGAAGGTGACCTTGGCCGACATGAAAGACAAGAAGTCGAGATACAATAGGGCTCTTGAGATGCTTGAGAAGGAAGTTCAGAGGGGTGGAACCGTGAAATCGTCCAAGGTAAACCCATAGACGATGAGAAGGGGCTGACCAAGATATTGCTGATTTAGCCCCAAGGAATGAATGTACATAATTTGCATCTGAAACGGGTTCACATGGCTGTCTCTTGAAGTGTTGTAGGATTGTAACATGTGGATGTGGCTGAATGACTAGCGGTTAGTCGATGCTTGTGCCGCAACCCTAATTCCTCCTCCCTGATGCTTCATTTGCAACTTCTTACATATCCTCAAGTTCTCACCGAAAAAATAGGTCATAATTATGCTATGCGGCATGGAGTGAATAAATCCCGTTGCTTCTTCGTCCTCGAAAGACCATCGGTGCATTTCCGACCACCTCCGATCCTAAACCCATCACTGACGTCTTCTCCACACCTGAGTTCTCACCATTCCTTGTTTAGCCGAAATCCTAGTTAACAGGGAACTTGCGTATTAGGTTGGCACTACTCGGTTAAATCTTTTCGATGGTGGAGAAGTCGGGTAGCTTTGGCCCTTGATCATGTCTGAACACCATCTTGACCCTGTTATCCCGGTTGGCCCTGCTGCGAGCTCTTCAGGCTGAATCAAATTGCCGTGTAGAGAGGCCACGGGAAAACCTCGGATCTCAACGACATTCCTATTCATCGGGCTGAATGTCCCAAAAGTCAGCATGATAGGATAACGACATCTCGACCTTTGTCCTCGCAGGTACTCATTGCCTCCATTGCAATTCTTTTTTCTCCGTATGTCAATATTGAAGATGATGAAGGCGCTCCTCGCGATCCCGGGGCTCCCGGGCCTGGTATTGTACCCAGATGTGCGAGAACAGCGAGCACCACGACACCAACTGTAAATTGACACTACTGCATGATGATGAGATATTCCTAACATCCGCAGGTTCAGCCTGAATTGTGTTCGGTGGAGCTTCTTATACAAAACTCAGCTTGTCCCCGCATCTAAGCCCACCCGATCGACTCTGGGACCTGCTGTATTCGGAGGGGAGAATGTGGAGTGCGGACTTGGGGGACGTGGATGATGTGGATGATGTACAATGATGACACTGGGTGCAGGCCAGGCATCTGCATCAGCCTCTACTATAAATTGCTCAACCTACTGTTCGACTAGGTGAATTGATTCCTGGTAGACAGCAATCTCAACCAGCGAGTCCTCCACAACAAGATGCTGCGCATCGCGTCCGCTGTCGCCGTGCTGGCGACCTTACTGCCTCCTGTGATAGCTCAAGCAAACGAGAGCTACGTTGACTACAATGTCGAACCCAACCCAAGTCTCTACCCTCAGTGTCTCGCCACTATTGAATTATCCTTTCCTGACTGTGAGAATGGTCCTCTCAACAAGACCATCGTATGCGACCAGTCTGCAAGACCAGAAGACCGCGCTGCCGCCCTTGTCTCGATGTTTACTTTCGAAGAGCTCGTGAATAACACCGGGAACACAGGCGCAGGAGTCCCTCGGCTCGGACTGCCCAACTATCAGGTATGGAGCGAGTCGCTCCACGGCCTCGCTCGCGCCAACTGGGCCTCATCAGGTCCCTTCAGCTGGGCGACATCCTTCCCTCAGCCTATCCTCACTATGGCTGCCCTCAACCGCACTCTCATTCACCAGATCGCCGACATCCTCTCGACACAGGCCCGTGCCTTTAACAACGTCGGTCGGTTTGGCCTGGACACCTACGCACCCAACATCAACAGCTTCCGCCACCCTGTCTGGGGTCGTGGCCAAGAGACACCCGGTGAAGACGCTTACTGCCTCGCGTCCGCGTACGCCTACGAATACATCACGGGTATTCAGGGTGGCATTGACCCGGAGCACCTCAAGATTGTTGCAACAGCGAAACATTACGCCGGATACGATATCGAGAGCTGGGACGGTCACTCGCGCCTTGGCAATGACCTGCAGATCAGCCAGCAGGACCTGTCAGAGTACTATATGCCACAGTTCCTCGTCGCAGCACGCGACGCCCGCGTCCACAGCGTGATGTGCTCTTATAATGCTGTGAATGGGCTGCCCAGTTGTGCTAATCCGTTCTTCCTGCAAACTCTGCTTCGCGAGACTTTCGACTTTGTTTCGGACGGTTACGTCTCTAGCGATTGCGGCGCTGTTTACAATGTCTTCAACCCTCATGAATACGCCGCCAATGTGTCTTCCGCCTCGGCCGTCTCTCTCCATGCTGGCACCGACATCAACTGCGGCACCGCCTACCAATACCACTTTGGTACAGCCTTCTCCACAGATGAACTCGCCCGTCAGGACATCGAGCGCGGTGTCATTCGCCTCTACACCAATCTCGTCCGCCTGGGCTACTTCGACGGCAACTCTACAGCTTACCGCAACCTTACCTGGGAAGACGTCCTATCCACCGACGCTCAGAACATCGCCTACGAAGCTGCGGTGTCTGGCACAGTCTTGCTCAAGAACGACGGCACCCTGCCTCTCTGCCCATCCGTTCAACGCGTCGCCCTGATCGGTCCATGGGCCAATGCCACAACCCAAATGCAAGGAAACTACTACGGGCCAGCACCATACCTCACCAGCCCGCTTGCAGCTCTGCAAGCCTCCGACCTATCTGTCACCTATGCAAAGGGGACAAACCTCACCTCAGAGTCCTCGGATGGCACAGCCCAGGCACTCAGTGCAGCAGAACACGCCGACGCGATCATCTTCGCTGGCGGTATCGATAACACCCTCGAGAGCGAGGCGCTCGACCGCGCAAACATCACCTGGCCGTCGAATCAGCTCTCGTTGATCAAGGAGCTCTCCCAACTCGGAAAGCCGCTCATCGTCCTACAAATGGGTGGAGGGCAGGTCGATTCCTCGGAGCTGAAGAATAACCCGAATGTCAGCGCCCTCCTGTGGGGCGGATACCCCGGTCAATCGGGTGGAAAGGCTCTTCTTGATATCATCCGTGGTGTGCGTGCTCCTGCAGGCCGTCTCGTCACGACGCAATACCCTGCGTCGTACGCGGAGGAATTCTCCGCGATTGATATGAATCTGCGCCCCAGTGGAGACAATCCGGGTCAGACCTATATCTGGTATACCGGGGAGCCTGTGTATCCGTTTGGTCATGGGTTGTTCTATACGAGTTTCTCTTTCTCGTCATGTTCATCTTCGCCTTCGAAGAATGCATCGACCGTCACTGCAAGGGACGGAGGGCCAACGACATACAACATCACTTCGCTCCTGACTGCTCCTCACGAAGGCTACACTACCCCCCAACAGAAACCTTTCCTTAACTTCACCGTGGGGGTGAAGAACACTGGTGATGTCGGGTCTGATTACACCGCCATGCTCTTCGTGAATACGACTGCTGGGCCAGCACCGTATCCGAACAAATGGCTCGTTGGGTTCGATCGGGTTGGTGAACTGCAACCGGGTGAGGAGGAGAGGATGGTCTTCCCTGTTACGATGGAAGATGTGGCCCGAACGAATGAACGGGGCGATCGGGTGGTGTATCCGGGACGATATGAGTTGGCGTTGAATAACGAGCGGGATGTGGTGATGCGGTTTGTGCTGGTTGGCGAGGAGGTGGTGGTGTTGAAGTGGCCGGAGGACAAATACTCTGACTAGGTTGACAGGGTGAATTCCGAAATCGTCTTGAACTGGGCCATTGGCCTCCAGGTAAAGCCTCCCCCTTAATTTAGTCATGTTCCATTGCGATTATAAATATTTCTGGCTTGCCTGCATGACTTGTCTTTGACGATTCGTACAAGCCCCTATCATGAGGACCTCGGGAACAATTTAAACCGTTCAATGAGTGTTTTCTTCCCTTCAGTATGGACTCACTACTGCATCCCCAGCGCATGGATGGACCCTCAGTCCAGTGTAGTGTTTTTTCTCGCGGATAATGGGCTAAGCATCGAGGGTTATGCCTTCTGATACATAGTAATGTATAGGTACGTGATTCGGCCTCACTTAGACATCTCTCACCTGCGTATCTCTCATCCATGCAGCTGGTGCATTGTGTTCCAGTCCTTGCGTTTACGATGGACTCACAACTTGAGAAATTGACAGAGCTTGTTCTCTCCAAGCTCTGACTTTCCTTGCTTCTGCAATTTGAGATCCAATGCTAGGTTATTCACGTTGGATACCTGACAGGTTTCAACTCGAAACCTATTGTGTAGGTCGCGCACTACTAGTGTAGTGCTTATTGACGCAAGGTAAGATGTTAGTTATTCTTTCCTTCTACGCTTCCCAACTTGCCTGTGGAGCAAGTCAGCGTTCAGAGCCCCATCTGGAATCAAACTGCTTGTATGTACTACAGAGTAGTCCAGAGTACTGTAAATATATACACTGACTCCTCTATTCCATCCACTCTGGCATCGCTGTCCGGAGAGTGGAAGGATAGCTTCCGTTGGGCGATAAAGACTTGAAGCAGATTTTCTGATCGGATCGAGTTTGATCTTTGATATTTTGTACCCGTATCGTTGTTGAGATGCAGCGCTTCGCGATTCCGGACCGTCAGTGATCCCCAATCTCCACCCACGGTTTCTTTCTCTTGTCTTCATAATTTCACCAATCTAATAAACTGGTACATACGACCACAGGGTGTGGAAAACAGGGCTTCCCGTCCGCTCAGCCGTACTTAAGCCACACGCCGGCAGGTTAGTAGTTGGGTGGGTGACCACCAGCGAATCCCTGCTGTTGTATGTTTTTCTTTTTCGTACCTATACAGCTGCTTGCCATTTTTTTTTTTTTTTACTTTTTCCGCCATCTATTTGATCCATGTTTTATGCTC
>RHLO01000581.1:0-28390 GCA_003719415.1 Aspergillus olivimuriae | reverse complement strand
ACAAGGACAAGGACAAGGAGAAGCCAAACGACAAGCAAGCACCAGAGCCATCCGGTCAAGGAGTCGGTAAAGAAGCTAGCGATGGCCCCAAATACACCGATGAGCCAGCGGTACCAGCAAACCAAGGAGCTGGAGTTGATAACACGAGCAACGGACCTGCATATACAGCGGATGCGAGCACTTCTGGACAAGGAGTTGGAGCCGAGTCTGCTGGGGAGCCATCCTATGCCAGTGATCCCGACGTCGCTTCTCATGGGGTTGGGATGGAAAGTAGTAAAGGGCCGGCATACCATCAAGCACGGGATCCGTCTGGACAGGGGATTGGAGTGGCATGATCATGATGTCCTTGCATCGCCGAGTTGTTCTGTCCTCACGTCCAGCGCGATGGACTGGAAGAGCAGCAAGTCAGGAGTGTGGACATTGTTTATTTTTCCCCGTGATGGGTCTCAAAGATGTACAGATACGATATGACGTTCCGTTGAATGGATTTGGCTCGGTCTTCTCAGGTACCTGGATAGTGACTCCGGGAAAGGTCGTAGTGGAAAGGTGGATGGAGGTATTTGTCGCAGGCTGGATCAGACAAGCTACTCCGGACAGCAGTCATAAAGCCCGATCCGATGAGGCAGGTGATTCCGCGGTGATTGAAGATCGGCTTATCGGTTGCCAAGGCTGCGATAACCTTATCAGAGGAAGCTTAAGATCTCGTACAGTTCGTAGATGCCAGTTCAGCATGCCATTCACACGACATGCCTCAATTGTCGAGGATGCTCAGTATTGAGAAATCCAATTTCCCCCTCTGTCGCTGTCTCCATTACCTCTATCTCTGTATCGATGATGGATGTCAATGGAGGGCTTTGGGACTGCGCTGGAGCCAGCGTAGACTTTCTCCATTGGGAAGGTCTATCGCCGAGGAGCCGGCTCTTTCCGACCTGCTGATTGGTGCAGAGCGCCGAGGGGAGCTGGACCCGACAAATCAGCGCGGGGCTTTCTCCCCAGAGCTTCTCCGATAACCACCAGCAACCGTATATAATTCCTCTCTGCCTCGCCTCGTCACCGCAATTCCTCTCTTCTCACTGTCTTCCGTCTGTCTCTCTCCTCTCCTTCATCCTTCGTCTCCCGGCTGTGCGCATTAGTGACCGGATCCCCCGCTCTTCGGTAGCTTCGGCGTCTTATCGACCGTAACCTTATCTCCCCACCTTCTCCAAGAGCTTCCCAGCAAACCCTCTCCCCGGTCTGCATTCCAACCATCTCCCCTTATACACATCGCAATGGCTTCTCTCTATCGTTCGAGCCTCCGACTTCGGTCGGTCGCCCGTCTGCCCGCTGCCCGCGCCCTCTCCACCACCACTCAGCTGCGGGCGGCGGAGAAGGCCTTCTTCGCCGATGAGCCCACGGCCCCCACCGTCGCCACGGCCATCCCCGGTCCCAAGAACAAGGCTGCGATGGCCGAGCTCGACAAGGTCTTTGATGTTCGCAGCTTGAACATGCTCACCGATTACTCAAAGTCCATTGGAAACTAGTAGGTGTTCCCGTGTCAGAGTCGCAGCACGCCGACAGGAACTAACTCGCCACCCTAGCATTGCCGACCTGGACGGAAATGTCCTCCTTGATGTGTACGTACTGCTCCCTCCGGAATATGGACAAGTCCATCGATAAAGCGATCGAAGGAGAAAAACATGCTAACTGGACCACAGCTACGCTCAGATCGCCTCCATCCCCGTTGGTTACAACAACCCCCACCTCCTCCAGGTCGCCCAGTCGCAAGAGATGGCCACCTCCTTGATCAACCGTCCTGCCCTGGGCAACTTCCCCTCAGCCGACTGGGCTCACATCCTGAAGACCGGTATCCTCAAGGTGGCCCCCAAGGGCCTGGACCAGGTGTTCACGGCCATGGCTGGTTCCGACGCCAACGAGACCGCGTACAAGGCCGCCTTCATGTACTACCGCCAGCAGCAGCGGGGTGGCCCTGAGAAGGAGTTCACCGACGAGGAGTTGGCCTCGACCATGGTGAACCAGTCTCCTGGATCCCCCCAACTCTCCATTCTGTCCTTCAAGTCGGCCTTCCACGGTCGTCTCTTCGGCAGTCTGTCCACTACTCGCAGCAAGGCCATCCACAAGCTGGATATCCCCGCCTTCGACTGGCCCCAGGCCACCTTCCCCACCTTGAAGTACCCCCTCGAGGATCATGTCCAGGAAAACGCCCAGGAGGAGCAACGGTGCCTCCAGGAAGTCGAGCGCCTCATCAAGGAGTTCCACAACCCTGTCGCCGCCGTCGTCGTCGAGCCCATCCAGTCGGAGGGTGGTGACAACCACGCCTCCCCCGCGTTCTTCCAGGGCCTCCGGGACATCACCAAGCGCAACAACGTCCTCTTCATCGTCGATGAGGTGCAGACGGGTGTCGGTGCTACCGGCAAGTTCTGGGCCCACGACCACTGGAACCTCCAGACTCCTCCCGATATCGTGACCTTCTCGAAGAAGGCCCAGACCGCCGGTTACTACTACGGCAACCCGGCCCTGCGCCCCAACAAGCCCTACCGCCAGTTCAACACCTGGATGGGTGACCCGGCCCGTGCCCTCATCTTCCGTGGCATCATCGAGGAGATTGAGCGTCTGAACCTGGTCGAGCACACCGCCGCCACCGGCGACTACCTCTTCGCCGGTCTGCAGCGTCTCGCCCAGCAGTACCCCGGGCACCTCCAGAACCTCCGTGGCAAGGGCCAGGGTACCTTTATTGCCTGGGACACCCCCAAGCGTGATGAGTTCTTGAGCAAGGCCAAGAGCGTCGGTGTCAACATCGGTGGCAGCGGCCAGAGCGCCGTCCGTCTGCGCCCCATGCTGATCTTCCAGAAGCACCACGGTAAGCTTCCTCCATCCCACCTCTCGGGATCCCGACAAACAAGCTAACTCGTTCGCAGCCGATATCCTGTTGGAGAGCGTTGAGAAGATCATCAAGCAGCTGTAAAGCAGCGGCAGCTCACTTAATCTGGTTCTATTTCATATTGATTGCAAATTCGGCGTTCACTAATATTTTGGGAGGGATTTTTTCTATGCCGGGGTGGCATGTTCTATACGAGTTACGTGGTTAGGCTATAATCTAGCAATCGAGAACGATATGACACTGTTTCCGTCGACCGTTTGGGTATCGAGTAATTGACCTTGTCTCGGCAATTGTAATTGTAGTTGGGAAGCAGGAAGAAAAACGCAACACTAGAATGAAACATCCGCTAGCAAGTCCAAAAACCGTAGAATAGGGAAAACATAATCCAAAGCCATAACTCCATTCGTGCGCAGATGGGTCGACCGATAAAAAATTCGCTCTCTTGACAGTCGATGTCGAGGCCGATCATCGATCATGTCTCCTCTTCTCCTGTGCTGCCATCTCTCCTACATCCGAGTCAGTCAGGGTCTCTCCACGACTAAAAGAAAAGATGAAGGGCCAAACCGTACGGGATGTACTTGATGCCGGAATCCTCCAAGCGCGCGACAAACTCATCCGGAAGCTAGATCGAGAAAAAGCCCAGGTCAGCCGTGTCCTAACACCGGTAGACTCACCATCATCCAGCCTAGCGCTCCATTCGCAGACAAAGCGAAATCGAGACTCAGGGAGAAGAAGAACCCACCGAACCCGTCACTTTCACCGCATATGTGCCCGGCACGTAGCTGTCCAGCCGCTGCCACCGCGCCACCCAGCTCGTGGTCGGTTCGCGGAGGGTGACGAGACCCTCAAAGACTTGCGAGGTGCCTTCTTGAATGGCGTCGTTGTTACCGCGGAAGTTGAGGACGTTGTCGCAGTTGGGGCAGCCTTCGCGCATGAATTTCTGGATGTCGAGAGACGTTTCTGTTAGATGGCTGCTTGCTCTTGTACGGGTTGATGCAGAAAACGTCGTGGGTGAGGGCCGGGACGTACGCTGTGGAGCTGGACGAGGGAGCAGACCATACAGGCGCGAAGGGTGCGCTGCTGGCTGGGAGGGACGTAGAAGGTCATGGTTGCTGTTGAGAGGGTCTCCTCGGGGAGATAGGGGTGGTGACCGTGGGAGAAAGAAGCAGGAAGAGGGTGGGCGTAGTGGGAGAGGGAGGCAGAGAGCGAGAGAATGGGTGCGGGAGAGACGCGGTGCGGCGACAAATCTGGAAAGGCCGAAGACGCCAAGACCCGGCGAAAGGAAGACACTGGAAAGCATGGCGATAACTCTCTCTCTCTCTCGCTCTCTTATTGCTCTTTCGCCCCCCGTCAGGAATCCTTCCCTCCCACTCGTTCTTCTCCTTCTCCGCCTGTTCATTCCTTTTCCTCCCCGGGAAGATTGTCTTTGGCGTTCCTCCAGACGGTCTCGTGCCTCCCTTCCCTCGAGAAAAGGTCGATTTTCTTTCTTTTCCCCGCTTCGTCCGCCGCCACTCCCTTCGTCTCCTCCCCTCCCAATGTCTTCGTCCGACCTCGAGGCAGCCACTGCGCTCAAGGTGCAGGGAAATGCCGCCGTGAAGCAACACGACTGGCCCACCGCCGTCGACCTCTACACCCAGGCCATTGCGAAATACGACAAAGAGCCGTCATTCTTCAGTAATCGCGCCCATGTACGTTTTGCGACCTCGGTTGAGACATACTTTATTTTGATCACTTGAGACAGTGAAGGTGCAATGAATCACTTGTTAACAATCTCTCGGACTATAGGCGCATATCAAACTCGAGGCCCATGGCTTCGCGGTTGCCGACGCCGATAAGGCGTTGGAGTTGGATCCCTCCTACACCAAGGTGAGTTGAGTCACCCGCTGGTTGCGAAAGGCAGATCGCTTCGCTGCTACATAATCCAGGCACTCCGTAGTCTGCTTTCGTGATCTCACGGGGTCAAAGGGTCGGTTCGGTTCTAATTCCGGCACAGGCATACTGGAGACGAGCAGTCGCGAACACGGCCATCCTGAACTATCGCGACGCCCTTCGAGATTTCAAGGTCGTGGTCAAGCGTGAGCCCAACAACCGGGATGCAAAGGTGAAGCTGGCGGAATGCGAGAAGCTGGTGCGCCGGCTGCAGTTCGAGCAGGCCATTGAGGTGGGCGACCCGCCGTCGGCCTTTGAGGACCTCGATATCGATGCGATCCCGGTCGACGACAGCTACGATGGGGTGCGGTTGGAGAAAGAGATGACGCAGGAATTTATCGACGATATGATTGAACGGTTCAAGAACGGCAAGAAGATCCATCGCAAGTATGCGTTCCAGATTGTCAAGGCAGTTAAGGATCTGGTGTATGCGGAGCCGACGATGGTTGAGATTGGGGTGGAAGAGGGCAAGCGATTGACGGTTTGTGGTGATACACATGGTGAGTGTGACTGCTGTCTCTTGCTGGAGGAGACGGAAAATTTGAGGCTCAACCCGTACTAACACCCCAACAGGCCAGTTCTTCGATTTGCTCGAGATCTTCCGCTTGAACGGCTTCCCGACTGATACCCACGCCTATCTGTTCAACGGTGACTTTGTCGACCGTGGCTCGTGGTCTACAGAGATCGCGCTTCTGCTCTACGCGTACAAATGGCTGCGCCCGAACGGCATTTTCCTCAATCGTGGCAACCACGAAACGGACGATATGAACAAGGTCTACGGTTTCGAGGGCGAGTGTCGGGCCAAGTACAACGAGACAATGTTCAAGGTGTTTTCCGAATCCTTCTCCGCGCTGCCGCTCGCCACGTTGATCGGCAGCAAATACCTGGTGCTCCACGGCGGTCTCTTCTCCGACGACAACACATCCCTGGACGATATCCGAAAACTGAACCGTCACAACCAGCGACAGCCTGGCCAGCAGGGCTTGATGATGGAGATGCTTTGGACCGATCCGCAGACGGAGCCTGGTCGTGGGCCCAGCAAGCGGGGTGTTGGCCTTCAGTTCGGCCCTGACATCACCAAGCGGTTCTGTGAAAAGAACGGCCTGGAGGCGATCATCCGTTCGCACGAGGTCCGCATGGAGGGTTATGAGGTCGAGCACGATGGCCGGTGCATCACCGTCTTCTCGGCGCCCAAATACTGCGACTCGACGGAGAACAAGGGCGCGTTCATCAAGATTGGGCCTGAGCTCAAGCTAGACTTCCAGGTGTTCGAAGCTGTGCCTCACCCGGACATCAAGCCTATGGTTAGTTGTCCCCTATTCTTCTGTAACTTCTGATCCACGGATGCTAATGGCTTGCAGGCTTATGCGCAAAACTCGATCATGTCGATGATGTGAGATGATTTCGTCGATACCGGACGGCGTTGGTCGGTTTGGATGGGAGAGAATTTTCCTCGCTTACGTATAGACATTTGGTCTTGGGGAAGGGATATCGTGTTATTTCTACGACTTATCTTCCGGAGAAGATCTTGGGATGTGATCACGTATCTATTGAATGACGATTCGGACTGTTGCATAGCGAAACCATGGTAGAAAGAACTATAACTATACCCTTTCTCTGCTGTATCCATCGCCAATCTGCCGTACACCCATGAGGAGCGTATGAAACTGTAAGCAGCTGCATGTGCGAGCAGCATGCGACTGCATTGGGCCGACAATGCCGAGACGATGACTTGATTCTGTGCGGCGACTCGATGCAGAAGAGGATGGTTTGTCCCGCCAACCCCGCGCAGATGCAAACTCCCCGCCAACTCACTCACTCTCCTCACCATCACTTCCTCTCCTCCCCTCTCCGTCTTCTCCTCGACAATCAATCCCAAGTTTCCTGCTCCGACACATCCCATCCGAGCGAGGCAACATGGAATTCGACCCGCAGACCCGTATGGAGCTTCCCTCGACACTTCCTCTGCCAAGCTAACCCGCGATCGCAGCGCAATACCTCACCTCCGACAGGTCTAGCTTCGCCTCGACCTCTGCCCATGAGCGCTGGCCGGTCATCCTCGTGGGTTCGGACGCTCTTCGTCGGTATATGGTGTCACTGACTCTTTTCTCCCCTAGACTGGCGCCATTGATGACCTCCACCGCACCGTCGGCGATGTGGCGGACGAGGTGAAACGCAAGGAGGGCAAGGCCATCATCGAGAAGCTCGCGGCCCTGAAATACGAACTGCAACACAACAGACAATTGACGTGCGTGGCCTACGACACTTCCTACAGCTGAGAGGCACCATACTCATCACATACATATGCTACAGTCCTCTCCCCGACGATGGCGAACCCGGCATTGCGGAGTACAACAAGGAGCTGGAGCAGCGGGGAAATCCCTCCTGGCACGATGTCCCCTGGCTGTATTCCGAATGCTATCTCTGTGCGTACATCGTGGACCTCTTCGTCCCATAATGTCCTCCAGCAGTTTCGCTGATAGAAGACAGACCGCCGCATGAGCACCCTCTTCGCCCTGTCCCAGCACTGGAAGGGCTATGACGTGTTCGCCCGCCAGAAGATGTCCACATTCAAGTCCTCTCGCCCAGCGGTGCTCGAACTCGCCTCGCGATACAAGGAGCTCGCCTTGGAAGCCGAGAAGTCCGCAGCCCACGGCACAGACGGCAAGACACCCGAGCAAGTCGCGGAGGCCGAGCGCGTCCTCTTCTCCGAGATGTGCGAAATCTGCCTCTGGGGCAATGCCACGGATCTGTCGCTCCTCACCTCGCTCACCTACGAGGACATTCAAAAGCTGCAGGGTTCGCAGGCGCGCAAGGCAGCGGAAAAGAATATCATCGTCAATGATCTCAATGCCGCGTTTGACGTGCTCAAGGCTGCCCGCCAGGAGAAGAAGTCCGCCGAGCGTCGTGTCGACATCGTCCTCGATAACTCCGGCTTCGAGCTTTTCGTCGACCTTATCCTCGCTGGATACCTCCTTTCTACGGGACTCGCTACCTCCGTTGTCCTTCACCCCAAGCTGATCCCCTGGTTCGTGTCTGATGTCACCCCGCCAGACTTCAAGGATCTTATCACCGCCCTCGCCGACCCACAGGGCTTCTATACTGCGCCGGACGAGACCGGTCGCGAGTACTCCCCGCTCTCCGAGAAGGAGCAGTCCGAGGTTCACTTCCTCTTCGAGCAGTGGAGTCAGTTCCACGCTGACGGCAAGCTCATCATCCGTCCGCACGCCTTCTGGACGAGCCCCGGCTGTTACTGGCGCATGCCCCATGTCGCTAGCGGTCTCTTCAACGATCTCAAGGAGAGCGAGCTCGTCCTTTTCAAGGGAGATCTGAACTATCGCAAGTTGACCAACGACGTAAGTTCCCTCCTACCCCCCGTCGTGCCCGTCTCTCTTCCCTCTATACATACACCGGGTACTAACAAGACTCGTCCAGGCGGCATGGGATCCTACCACGGCCTTCACCACTGCCATCGGCCCCATGGGCCCTAAATCCGGTGTCCGAGTTCTCGCCTTCCGTACCTGCAAGGCCGATGTCGTCGTCGGTCTCCCCGCCGGTAAGGACGAGGAACTTCGGCAGACGCCTGGGGGAGGCGGCTCCGAGGCCCGTAAATGGGCCTGGAGTGGTAAGTGGGCGGTTGTGTCTTTCTCTGACGGAAAGGCTTGATCACGTCGAAGAATAGATGTGCTTTGCTTCGTTTTTTCTAGATGAGACGGAGAAGATGAGTAGATGTGGTTTTATCTGGCATGATGGGAGCGTGTATATACTTTCCGGGTCTCTTGGCGGTGATACACTAGGCCGTACGTACATAGACTGGATGGTATACCGGTAGAAACTAACATTATAATTGATCATCAAACTAAAATGTCGGAGTACGGATAGTGGTGGGGGTATCTATAATGGGTGCAGGTTTGCTGCAAGACGACAGATGAGACATGAAAGTAATGTTATTGGCTAGGAACAACCGAGACAGAACATCCGGTTCAGGGTATAATCCAAGGAAGCAGGACGGACTAATGCAAGAGCAGTTGAACAAAGGAAAGATTATAGTGAAAAAGCTTGGTATAGTGGTATTTCTTTTTCTCCAGGGTTGAAGCGCGAGCAGGGTTCAACACAAAGTTCCTCTCATTGATTGAGCAAGACTCCAATTCATGAAGTAGCCTTCACGGCACGGAGGTTGTCTTTCCCATCGCGTACCTTGCGGCTCTCGTCTTTGCGTTTGAGCCGAGCCTGTGCCGCTAGACGGCGGTCCATAGGGAGGGACTCATGCTGGAGGGAAGCTATACTTTGGCGTCGTCGAGGTCGGTCTGGATGGTAGGTCTCCGGCCGCCCAGTCAAGGCATCTAGGCTGTATTTCACCGGGGAGCGGCGGCTGCGGAGACGCTCAGTCCGGACTTGGTGAATATCGTCATAGGCGGCGAGCTGACGTGCAAGGGTGCTCATGGCTGCGTGGGATGGAATGTGTCGGTAGTTCTCAGGGTTGTATCGTGGTTTCGCGACACGCGAACGGGCGGCGTGATCGAGCGAGGAAATTCTAGGGGGAGAAGACGGGAGAACTCCAGCACCATCATAAGGGGACTTGGCTGTGTGGATCTTGCGAGGGGAATCATCGAGATAGGTTAGCTGCTCGTCGGCGTCTTCAAGACCCAAGGCTTTGGAGAATTTTTTGAGGTCCAATTCGCCCAGTGCTGTCCTCGTTCCGGTGCGTCGGTCCTTAGCCCGTGGGCTGGGGCTTGGGGGAGCTTCGAAGTCTTCTGTTTCATCGTGCTGCTCCTTCGCAGGGCTGCTATGGCCAAAGTCATACACCTGGACGCCGGTGTATCCTTTGCGAGGGCTGTCAGAGTGGCGTGCTCGAGGTCGGATTTCAGGGAGACGCTCTATCGTGGTGACTTTCAGCTTCAGCATGTCGATTTGCTCTTTCATGCGGCGGCGTTCTTCTTCGAATGAGTCTCTGAGATCCTGCTCCAGATCACGGTGCTCTTGCGACGCGCTTTTCAGGCGTTCCCTGTATTCCTGGATGCGAGTTTCTAGTTTCGATTCCCTTTGTTTGAGCTTGGCTTCCTTGTCTTTCCGTCTTCCCTCGTATTTGGTCATCTCTTGCTTGAAACGTGCGAGTGTCTGTTTCAGCGTGGCATTCTCCTTAGCCAGTTCCGAAGCCTTCTGTTCGGAGCTATGGGCCAGATCACGAAGTTTACTGAAGTCCAATTCTTGGTGCTCCATCTCCTCGATCTTGGCGTGGGCCTGTTCCAGCGCCTGTTGAGTTTTCCGGAGCTCGTGCGTGGTCTCAGCAGGTGCCTTCTCTGAAGGTTTCTCCTCTTCTGATGAACTGGCAATTTCATCCATTTCGCTGCCGACGACGCCGTGCTTTTCCAGCAACTTGCGTAGCAAGCTAACCCGGTGTTTGTACTGCAGAGCTAAAGCCGTCTGCTTAGTGAGTTCCTGGACCAATTTCTCCCTGTCCACATTAGAGCCCTCCCCCACCATATCCGATGCAAGCTGAGTGACATGGCGCTCCATATCGGCCACCTTGACTTCCTCCTCCCGCAGCTTGTCAGCCAGACGCTGCGCCTCGGTATCCTTCTTCTTGGCGTATGATTTGGCCGCGGAGCGATACTGAATGAGCCGCCTGATCTCTTGCGCTGTCTTTGTCCGGTAGCTTTCAAACTCAGATTTCCAGTACTTGCCGGACTGCGACCGTGGCTCGTCCAGATTGACCGTCTCGTCGTTATCATCCTTGGTCGAGGCTGGGATTTCTTTGGCTTCAACTGAAAATAATTTGTCCTCCAGGTTCTGCGAAGAGCTTGAGGCCTTCGGTGTTTTCTCGCGAGAGTCTATCAGGGCTTGGGTGAGCTTGCTTCGCGGTTTGGATTTGCTGCCTTGGGAGCCAGACGACCATTGGCTGCTTATGCTTCCAGACGATGTCGTAGGCGTCGTGGAAGCTCTAGATGCCTCATCGCGTTTCCGTTCATTGTCCACGACACTTTCCCCGAAGGAGACCGTTTTCCGACGGTTTGAAGTCGTTCCGGGTGTCATCAGGATGCTCTTCGTGGGCGAGACCATCGCGTTTGCGGTCGCATCTTTGTCCATCTTGGACGGTTTCAGGACATCCTTTGCAGCATCGAGCGGGGGCAGCTTGGGTGGTTCGCTTTCACGACGGCGCTGATCAAGTGAACTACCGGGTTGTTTCATGTCGCGCTCTGTTTTGGTGTTGTCCTCGTCGTCGGCGCCGGGGGTGCCAAACAAGGCGCTTTTGAACGCGCGAATGGCAAAGACGGGGGCGGGGGTTTCGGGAAGGTCCAGAATTTTTGAGTTATCTGAGAACGAATGTGAGCGAAACACGTCAGGGTGTGCTTTTCAGATCATATGCGTGGGCCTATGTGCCAGGCGGAGAGTAAGCAGAGGCAATGGCACGTACCTGCTGCGGCTGGGTATTCCTGCCCAGAAATCCAGTCCAACATGGCGACAGGGACAAATCAACTCGATTTGAAGGACAGAATGGATGTCAGATGCATAGCAGGAGAAGCACCGTCTGAGGGTCCTCACCAGAAGGTCGGAGGGTGGGAGGGCAGGACGGACTGCGTATTGACGTGGATAGCCTTGCTTTGTTTACTGTGCATCCGCGCATAGAAGGCGGTGTGATCAATCATCGACCGCCTTGGTTCTGCCCTGTCACGAAGAGGCTCCACCAATGTTTCCCCTTTTGGAATACTGTCCCTCTTTCATGAGAGCTTTCAACCGTCACCTTTGCTCGACATCGTTCGAAATGGCCCAAATTCTAGTCAAAACACGCTGCTTTCTGCGATGCTTGGTATCACTTTTTCCATCAGCCACAATTGCATAATCAAGCGGGATCCCCCAGTGTTAACATCCACTCCCTCCCCGGCGCTTAGTAGATGCTCAATCAATCGAGCTTGCTTTGGTTCTCGAAGCGTCGAACATGCCAATGACTGAACTTTTCAATGCCAACAGCCGGGGTGCTATTCAAGGTCTTGGGTAGAAGTTCCACGCCGACGGGTCTTCTACAACTACTCGTCTTCTACAGCTGCAGAAAGTCAGCTCATTTTCAGTTCACAACATTGCTCTATGGATGCGCCGGCGTTTTCATCAACGCTAGGTACCGTTTCGGATAGCGAGGTGTACGATGTCGCTATTCGTGGTGGCGACGAGGGCGGTTTAGATGGCGTTGATGTCTGGGCAGAGAACATCTCAGTCCATGATGTACGTTATAAACTGAATTAAAAGAAGTCGAGCTGACCATATTGGCTCGAGGTCACAAACAAGGACGAGTGTGTCACCGTCAAGGTAAGGCCGGATTCTTCCTGCTGCAAAATAGAGCGATTCTGACTGTCTAAGTCCCTCGCACAACATTCTTGTTGAAAACATATACTGCAAACCCTCCTGGTGGAATACTTCATTGGTATGTTCGTCTTGAATACACGCCTACGCATTGAACATCTGCCAATTGATTTTTCTTATTGGGACGCAGTAATGCCTGCTCGTTTGACCAGGACAGTCGCTGGACCAAAATTGACACTGCCCATGGCGATAGAATTGGTTCTCAAACACCACCCTCTCCAACTGGAAAGGAACCGAAGCTGAGGGCGCAAGGACTTGGAGACTTTAGCACGGACATGGATCTCATGGGCATAGGCGTCCATTTATTCATGAAACATAATCAGTAGTGGACACTTGGTATTCATTATGTGCAAGGAAATTTTACTTTGCGCAGCTTTGAGGATATGCTTTACCCGTTGTGGTCGTGGGCTGTTCATCCAATGGCATGTGTCCCGGTCTCAATGGAATAACTCTCGCACACTCCGTAATCTTAGCAATTATTCAGTTTTCACTCCCAGACGGGGCAAAATATATAGAGCAACAGGAATGGATATTCGCCAGCGATATACGTTCGAACAACAAAGTGATCCCATTTCAAGTCTGCTGCAAGGTCCACTGAATGGTACCCGAAAACCAGTGGTGTCCGTCGTCGTCTGGAGATGTGTTGGCGGTGGAGCGGCTGATGTGTTGGAGCGGCCGAATCCAGACTCGAGGCCGGCACGTGAGGTCCGCGGGCCCATTGGTGGGGCTGTCACGCCCTTCAGTCTAAGGTACTCCCTCAAGCCCAGTAGTTACCGCTCCTTTACTCTCGGTCAACTCTCTCTGGCATTCCCGCCGCCCTCGCTCTCTCCCTATTGTCTCCCACCAGCTCGTCATGTCCCTCTCCGCGCTTTAGAGGGCTGCAGCTTCGGCTGCATTCTTTGTCACTCCATCTCTGTGGCAAAGCTTCTCGACCTGGGCACACTGAATTTCTACACCGCCTATGCCCCGCTATGCCTCACAAACAGAAGAACTCTAGCAACCATGCTCCAAAGAATGCCTTCTCTCCCCAGCCGGAGAGAAGGAACCCGGCTGTCCCAGACCAATCAAACCTAGGCTCGCCCGCGGCAGCTCGTACTAACTACCAGGAGATCCATGAGAACGAGGTCGAAGCTCTTCGCTCTATCTATGGCGATGATTTTGAAGAGATCCAGCACCGGCGCTCAGCCTGGCATGTACGGCTTCCCCACCGCTGACACCTGGAGAATCTCTATTATCCTTCGCAACTCACATATAGTATATTCTAGCAATCGTCCAATCTTTCCTTCAAGCTCCATCTGCGAGCTTCCTCGAATCCCGATGTCTGCCTCGAAATGCTGGTCGAGCTCCCCGCAACTTACCCGAAAACCTACCCCAATATAACCTTGGAGAATATCGATGACTTCCGCCAAAGATCTCGTTTAAAAATCCTTGATATTTCGCGCAACAAACCGAAGGAGCTGGTCGGGTCGGAAATGATATATGAAATTGCGGTATCCATTCAAGACGTGCTGGAAGATGTCGCAGAGGCTCGGGCCCAAGACAAGGACCTCCCCAGCCTAGAGGAAGAACGCATGGAACAGGAAGCTGCTGCGAATCAGCGAGCCGAACAAGAAAGACAAGAGGAACTCCGGAAACAGGAAGCAGCCACTGCGGAGGAAGAACGGGCGTTGCAGCGCCTCCTGCAGGACAAACTGAGAGAGCGGACAAAAGCTGTCTCCAGGCGGAAAAGCCGCGTGTCGGGAACGGAAACAAACAGCGATGTTGAGTGGGCTGAGAGTCTACCAGGTGCAATCTCTTTTGACCCGCCTTTGACCATGTCTGATATGGATGGAGGCCCTCTCACTTTCCGGACTGTGTACGGAAAGACACATCTACGAAGTGTACCAGGGAAAGAAACCTTTACTATTCGGCCCGTGGTCTCAGGAAACCGTTCATGTGCCCCCCTTCTTGTCTTGAAGGAGCTTGCGCTTGATGCGAAGGGAGAGGAACCCCTCGCCTTCCGGGAAAAGATGCGATCCAGCGAGGATAAGCTGGAGGCGCTTAAAAGGCTGCGGCACCCAAACCTCGTGGACTTTGTTGGGTTCAAGATATGTAGACCTCTTGACACTCATACTTCTGATGACCGTGCTTGGAAAGTCGATCTCCTTGTCGAACATGCTAATAAGGGGACGCTTTCCGAGTTTATGGACATTGTGGGTACCGCACCCGTGGATATGCTCCGTAGTTGGACAATCCAACTCCTCGAAGCGCTGGAATACTATCATCGAAATGGCTTCGTTCATGAAGACATCTGCTGTGAACGTGTTTTATTGTTCAGGAATCACAATGGCGGCACGATTGTCAAACTACAAGCAAGCATTGAAGACGCATTGCCAGATCCTGCAGGCAACAAACGGTCCTTAACGACTTCCAAATCTCCGTTTTGGCTCCCGCCAGAGTTAACGCAAGGCCACACCGCTCCAACCATGAAAACAGACGTTTGGGATCTGGGGGTAGTGTTTCTACAAATGGGCTTTGGGATAGATGTGATGCAGCGATACACATCTGCCAATTCTCTGATGGGAACCCTAGGCTTGTCGGCTCCTCTTCAAGATCTGCTTCATGAGTTCTTCAAGCCCGATCCGAAGAAGAGACCGACAGCTTTCCAACTGCAGCCGTCCGAATTCTTCCGTGTGGACACTCCCCTGGTCGCTCGCACGAGCACTTCGAATTCTATATCCTTACCACGACGTCCACGGCTTGATTCATTGGGTGGTCTTCCCACTTTTTCGCGATATAACCATGACTTCGACGAGGCTGGCCGATTGGGTAAAGGTGGCTTCGGTCAGGTCGTCAAGGCAAGGAATAAACTTGATGGCCGTTTCTATGCTATCAAAAAGATATCGCAACGGTCCGCGGCTGCATTGAAGGACACTCTTTCGGAGATCATGCTTCTATCACGACTTAATCATCCATACGTCGTGCGGTACTATACCGCGTGGCTTGAGGAAGATTATGAGCATGTGGATGAAGAAGCCGTGTCATCAACGGAAGGTGATTACTTTAACAGCCGCAATTCGGCGGCTTTCGATTATAGTACCGGCGGGCTTGATTTTATCAGCTCGAGTGGCTACCCGAAGATTGAATTCGGATCGGATAGTGAGGATGAACATGATGGATCATTGTCCTATAGGTATAAGGGAGAAACTCCAGAGACTTATGGGACAGAAAGTGGTACGGGCAAAGAGCTCAGTCGCGTGAGATCTGGTTCCCAAGGTCGACCAGTCCTCACCACCCTTTATATTCAAATGGAGTATTGTGAGAAACACGTGAGTTTCCTGACCTCTCTTTGTAGGGCTCAAAGAAACTAACAGATCCGAAGACACTCCGAGATTTGATCAGAAATGGTCTATACGATGATGTGGACAGATCATGGCGCTTGTTCCGACAAATACTTGATGGATTGAGTCACATACATAGCCATGGTATTATACATCGTGACCTCAAACCTGATAATATTTTCATCGATGTGGCAAACAACCCTCGCATCGGTGATTTCGGACTAGCGACGAGTGGTCAATTCACAACTGCTGTGCGTTCGTCGGCTGCAGCAGACTTTGCCGGAGATTTCACTCGCAGTCTTGGAACGACTTACTACGTTGCTCCTGAGATGAAATCTGGCTTCACGGGAAACTATAGTGAGAAAGTCGATGTAAGTACAATTTCACAGTGGCATACAGACAGATACTGACTGGGTAGATGTTCTCTTTGGGCGTGATATTCTTTGAGATGTGTCATCCACTACCCACAGGAATGGAGCGTGATCAGACGCTCAGAGCGATTAGAGAGACGAACCATACTCTTCCATCTACTTTCCAGTACTCGGACAAAGCGCTCCAGGGTAGAATTATCGAGTCGTTACTCAGCCATAACCCCAACCAACGACCATCGGCTACGGAACTTCTGCACAGTGGCCAGATTCCTCTTCAAGTGGAGGAGGAGACATTTCGTCGAGCGATCATGCATCTACTATCCGATCCCAATTCCCCGGATTACAAGAAGATCTTGTCGGGTATATTTTCGCAATCCCCCAAGAAGTTCGAGGATATTGCCTGGGATATGGAATCGAATGCATATCCCGCTGTCAATGAATTGCTTGTCCAAGGCCTAGTTAAGGAACGATTGACCGCAATCTTCCGCAAACATGGTGCGGTGGAGTCATCCAGGCAGATGCTTTTCCCCAGGTCTCAACATTACAACACTGGTGCAATGCGGCTTCTTGATGCCTCTGGCAATCTCCTTCAGCTACCGTTTGATTTGACTTTGCCAAATGCTCGCTCTATACCCCGGCAAGATCCCACTCTCGAAAAGTCTTTTGCATTCGGCACAGTGTACAGAGAGATGCCCCATGGCGGTGAACCCAGGACTCATAAAGAGGTCGACTTTGACATCGTTTCCCACAATGCCCTCGACCTTGCACTGAAGGAAGCTGAAGTCATTAAGGTTCTGGACGAGATAATAGAGGAGTTCCCGCCTCTTCGGTCTGCTCCGATGTGCTTTTTAATCAATCACTCTGATCTGCTGCAGCTTATCATGGAGTTTTGTCGCATTACCCCATCGCAGATTCCTTTGGTCAAGGAAATCGTTAGCAAGCTGAATGTCGGAAAATGGACCATGCAAAAGATAAGGAGCGAGCTTCGGTCTCCTGCAATTGGAGTTGCTTCTACCTCGTTGGATGATCTCGCCCGGTTTGATTTCCGAGGTATGTCTATAATCTGACAGTAGCATGGTTTGCCATCAGGCGAAGCTAACAAGTGCTAGATTCTCCAAAACAGACGCAGAAGCGGCTGAAGTCCATTATGGAGGGTACTGTGTTCACAGAAAGATTGGCACCAATCTTTGCCCGTATCAATCTTTTGGTAACATATCTCCAAAGCTTTGATGTGAAGCGAAAGATTTATGTCAATCCCCTCGGAAGTCTGAACGATAAGTTTTTCCGAGGTAGCATTCTCTTCCAGTGCGTCTTCGACAGTAAGCGTCGAGACGTCTTTGCTGCAGGCGGCCGATATGACTCCCTTGTTCGAGAATTCCGGCCAAAGGTCCTGGCAAGCCGCTCGCAAACACACGCTGTGGGCTTCAACTTGAGCTGGGATAGGCTCAGCTCTTCGATGGTCGCCTATGTAGGTGGCTTGGCGAAGAATTCCATCAAACAAGCAGAACCCGATACTGGAGTTTTCTGGAAGACTCGCAGGGTATGTAGTATACTGTTGTTGATCTGATATTGAAGCTAAGTTTCAACAGTGTGATGTTCTTGTCGCTAGTTTTGATCCTATGGTACTACGCACGATTGGTATCAAAGTTGTGCAAGATCTCTGGGCAAACGATATCAGTGGGGAGCTTGCAGTGGATGCTTCCTCGCTTGAAGATCTTTTGACCAAATACAGGGATCATAATCATAGTTGGATTGTCCTTGCCAAGCAGGATAGCAAGGAACGAGGCTTTAAAGTCAAGTGCCTTGCCCCGAAGGAAGAGCTGGATATTCGAAGCTCGGAGCTTATTCCTTGGCTTCGAAATGAAATCCGCGCACGAAATCAGCGTGAGGGGACGATGGAACTCCGTCAAGCACGACTTTCTAGTCAGGCAGATGTTAGCGCGGTGAACAGTGAGCGAGCTAATGATGTCCGCATCATCGCGCCTCTTCATCGAAACAAGAAGTCCAATCGACGCAATATCGTGGAATCCGGTACGTCATGTTGTCCTCTTTATGCATCACGGTGCACTGACCAGAAGAATAGCCTTGCTGCGTTCCCGAGAGGTGGTTGAAAAGGCACTGGATGGGCCCATTGCCGCGATCGATACTCGCGATGATTTACTAGAAGCCATTAGAGACACTCGTTTATCGGATCCTGACAGTTGGCGAGCAGTCATCCAAAATGCACCGTTGACAGAGAGAAAATATCTCAGTCAGGTCCACGAACTGCTATGCGATCTTGCCAATGAAGGTCGTGGTGGAGATGGGGGAGAGAGTTTCAGCAACGCCTTCATTTACAATTACCGCACTGGGGCATGTCTTTACTATGATTTAGGAAGTGGAACTGATAGATGAAACGCCGTCCACCCAGCGTCATATATCATTTCCATTCTCAGTTTTGCATTTCTGGCTTGATCTCCCCTCAAATGATTTATAGCGAAGCGAAATATACCCGCAATTTGATGCAAATAAACCCGCATACTTTGAAGGTATCTCTATTAATATACATAGTAAGCAGAAAGGAGGCATGCCACCAAGATGCAAAATAAGAACAACTTAATCACTGTCATCATCACTGCCATAGCCGACCAAGGGGCCCCCTGAGGGCTTCGGGGCAGCTTGCGTCGAAACGTTTCCACCCGCCAGTCCCTTCAGAGCCGCAACCGTTGAGGTCGAAAAGATACCGCTGCTCTGCGCCTCTGGTGCCGCCGACTCAATCATCCGATGCTGATCAGGGGCCTCCAGCTGGGCTTGTTGCGCCGCACCGCCGGCATCCTCCAACTGCTTTGTCCGAGTGTACCACACCTCATCAGGCGGCTCGTATCCCTGCAGCCCAAAGCTCCCTTCAATCTTCTTCTTTTTCCGCGCCTCCGGGTCCCGCCCTTCCAGCTCAGCGACAAACTCCGCCGGCAGCGCGCGCCGGACAGCCTCGGCGGCTTGTTCCTCAAGACGTCGTGCCTCGCGCTTCTGTGCCAATGGATTGGGATCGACTGTCGCCCAGCGCACATTCAAAATCTCGCTGTGATCAAGGCTCTGGTGCGCCATTGCCTCTTTGGCGAACTCCGCATTCGCCAGATTCATGTATGTCACGAATGCGACACCTCGCGAGGTGAGCACACGGGTTCGCTCGATCTCTCCCCATTCGGCGAAATGTCTCCCGACAATCTCTTCTATGTCATCCGAGGCGTGTATGCGACCAACTATTGCCCATTAGCTTTGATTCCCGTACATATCGCCACCTCAAAAGGCGAGGACGGGGAGGATACATACTATACAACGTCCGATTCTGCCTCATAAACGTCCCGACACCACCCATATCATCTCGATAATCCGAATGCTTCTCCCGGCCAAAGCAATCCACATTTGGACTAAAGATATCATGGATATTCGGCAGCCGGTGGAGATACTCGCATTCGTGACCGCGGGGACACACGCCCCGCGCGAAGAACAGACAGAAGTACGATCCAGCGACTTTATCGGCGCGCGTGTATCCAGAGTCTTTGGCGATGTTGCAGCGTCCGACAGCCGCGTGCTTCGAGGAGTATTTGTCTTCGCGGTCGCCACCGGACCACTTATTGAACCAGATGTTGAAGACGGTACCGGTTTGCGGGGGCGGCTCGGACTTGATTGTTGAGGGATCGACTTGCGGGCGCGCGGGGCGTTTCTTGCGGCGGATGATCTTTTTTGTCTTTTTCACGGCCGTGCTTGTCGGGGTTGTAGCTTCGTCGGGGGTGTCGGTTGTTGTGAGCGCGGTGGTGGTAGTGGTCTCGTCGGGATGGCTGGGGGGCGACTCAGTCGCCTGGACGGGCGATTCTGTGTCGGCCATTGTGGGGGTGAGAGGAGAGGTAAATGGAATGGGTGAGAATGGATGGGGGGTAAGAGGCGAAGGGAGGCAGGAAATCAAGGATGAAGTTGAAGCCGCCAAAGTTGCGTTGGATCAAAGTTCGAGACAGCCGCTTATGTAAGTGGGTGTCTTGGCATCGACGGATTTTGAGAGGATCTCCCCGACCAGACTCTCCGCATAGAATCCCGTTTGTGCTCCGTCCACAGTGCTGCTTGTCGTCGGTCGTCTCTCGGTCTGACTCAATAGAACTTTACAATCATCTCTGTTTGTCACTTCCTCAGCTTCCGTGTGTATCCCGACTTCGTACCGACTGTGGTTTCCGAGTCCGCGGGGCTCTCACAACCGTCAAGATGGTGAACATCACGGAGAAGATCAAAGAGTGCGTGTGGGACTGTGTCTGTCGAGGATGGGTTGGAAGCTAACATGAAATTTCTTCCAATCACAATAGGATCGAAGATGAAATGCGCAGGACGCAGAGTACGTGCCATTCTCCTTTTATTCCCCCATTTACCCCTCCAAACAAGCTCCTATGAACCCCGCAGTTAACAATATATCACAGAGAACAAGGCCACAGGTACGCTCCCGACTCTCGTCTCTACCCTACCGACCGTTCAAAAAAATAACAATCAATAGAGTACCATCTGGGTCTGCTGAAAGGGTGCGCCAACATCCCCCAGCCACAGCTCACACCGTCCATCGACACATTATAACTAACCTGTCCCTCCAGAAAACTCGCCCGATTACGAGCCCAACTCCTCGAACCGACTGGCGGCTCTGGCGGCGGTGGTAGCGGTTTCGACGTCAGCAAGAGCGGTGATGCTCGTGTGGCACTCGTCGGTTTCCCGTCCGTCGGTAAATCGACCTTCCTGAGCAAGATCACCAAGACCAAGAGCGAGGCCGCCGCGTACTCTTTCACGACGCTGACGGCCATCCCCGGTGTGTTGGAATACGGCGGTGCGGAGATTCAGATTCTCGATTTGCCTGGTATTATCGAGGGTGCTGCGGAGGGCAAGGGACGAGGACGACAGGTGATTTCGGCGGCAAAGGTGGGTTTTCCTTGCTACATATTGTGGGAGTGTGAGAGTGGGTAAGCTTTTGTGGAAGATATGGCTGACCTTGCGTGATTTGGATGAAACCAGACGAGTGATTTGATTTTGATGGTCTTGGATGCGACGAAGAAGGCCGAACAACGGGCATTGCTGGAGGCGGAATTGGATGCCGTTGGAATTCGGCTGAACAAAGATCCTCCGTACGATACCTCAGTTCAATAGCGTTTCCAACTGCTAACGAGTCCCAGGAATATCTACCTCAAACCCAAGAAAGCCGGCGGAATGAAGATCACCTTCCAGACGCCGCCAAAGAATCTCGACGAGAAGATGATCTCAAACGTGCTCCGAGACTACAAGATCCTGAACTGCGAGGTTCTGGTCCGGGACGAATACGGTACCTTTACCTCTTTCACCCTGTGAATCAATGCACGGAGAGACACTCATATCTTTTTCCAGCTACGATCGACGACTTTATCGATGTGATCATGAAAGACCACAGAAAATACATCAGATGGTGAGTCTTTGCCACCTCTCCAACACAAGACGTAATTCCACCCTAACGATCTCCCAGTCTCTACGTCTACAACAAAATCGACAGTGTCAGTCTCGACTTCCTGGACCAACTCGCCCGCGAACCCCACACCGCCGTCATGAGCTGTGAGCTTGATCTTGGCGTGAAAGAGGTCGTCGACCGTGTCTGGAAAGAGCTTCGTCTGATCCGTATATATACCAAGCGGTACGTTTTCGTCATCCTTTCTCTTAGTACAGTACAGGAAGAAAGGAAGAAAAACAGAGCTAACAGTTTTGCAGGAAAGGAGAGGAGCCGGACTTCAGTGAGGCGCTCATTGTGCGGCACAACTCGTCGATCGAGGATGTCTGTGACCAGGTCCATCGGACGCTAAAGGAGACCTTCAAGTATGCGCTTGTCTGGGGTGCAAGCGCGAGACACATCCCGCAGCGGGTTGGCTTAAGCCATGTGGTTGCCGATGAGGATGTCGTGTCGATAGTTGCAAAGTAGATTTGCCTGTTCAAAAGAGCGGAGCATCCATAAATTCAATGATTAATATCTCGAAGCTTCTCTAATTTGCGTAAGAATTCAAAGACTACTGAAGTAAAAGCGGGGACTGGCTACAATGATCAAGTAAAGGTTGAACAGATATGAACAGTATTTCATTCCAGGAATTATATCATCAAGAGAAATATACGATCAAGTCAAAACGAACCAGCGGATTATCCAAAACCAAACCCAACCCAGACTCCAAAAATCAAAGATCCATCATTTACGCAGCAGCGGCGGCGGCGGCAGCGGCAGCAGCAACGTTCTGCATGCCAATAGTGGGCTGCACACCGACACGCTCCTTGGCCAGCAGATCGACGAGGAGGGGGTTGGGGCGGCTGTCACGCTCCGGGTAGACGGCCAGCTGGCTGTTCTTGTACTTGCGCACGCTGTCCAGGTAGATGTCAAAGAGGTAAGAGGAGTCCAGAGGACCGCCCTTGGCCTCGGGGTGGAACTGAGTGCTGAAGATGGGGCGAGACTTGTGAATCATGCCCTCGTTGCTGGAGTCGTTCAAGTTGACAAAGTACGGCTTCCACTCAGCGGGAAGGGTGGAAGCATCAACCGCATAACCGTGGTTCTGGCTGGTGATGTGGCAGCGGCCAGTGCTCAGGTCAAGAGCGGGGATGTTGTGGGCACGGTTACCGTACTTCAACTTGATGGTGCGGGCACCTGCGGCCAGAGCAAGGAGCTGGTGACCAAGGCAGATACCGAAGATGGGAACCTGGGAGGTCTCCATCAGGCGACGGAGGTGGTAGGTGGTGTCCTGGCAGTGGGTGGGGTCACCGGGGCCGTTGGAGATGAAGACACCATCGAAGTGGTGGGCGACCTTGTGGATGGGGTAATCGAAGGGGAACACAGTCACACTCGCACCACGGCTGACGAGGCTGCGCAGGATGTTCTCCTTGACACCGCAGTCGATGACGGCAACGTGGCACTGGGGGTCGGCCGCACTGACGTGGAAGGGCGACTTGGTGCTGACCTGACGGACCAGGTGGATCTGCTCCGGGTCGGTGAAGGCCTCATCCTGGTCGGCATCGTACTCCTCACCAACTGTGATACGGGCGAGAGAAGAACCCTGCTCCCGGAGATAGGTGACAATGGCACGGGTGTCGACACCGGAAATGGCGGGCACGCCTTCGCGGGCACACCACTCGCCGAGACTCTGCACAGCGGTCCAGTGGCTGTACTGCTCAGCAACATCGGCAACAACCACACCAGCGGCCTGGAGGTTGGGGGACTCGAAGTACTTGAGCAGACCGTGCTGGTCCTTCTCGGCGGAGGGGACACCGTAGTTGCCGATCAGAGGTTGAGTGAAGACCAGGATCTGACCACGGTAGGAGGGGTCGGTCAGAGACTCGGGGTATCCAACCAGAGAGGTGGTGAAGACGGCCTCTCCGGAGATGTTGGAGCGAGCACCGAAGGACTTGCCGTGGAAGATAGGACCATCTCGGATCGTGAAGGTGGCACGCTCAGTGGCGGGACGTCCGGGACGGACGGTGGCCATGAAGCGAGACTGCATGGAAGCATTCACGGAAGGGAAGGCAGAGGCCCGGGCGGGCATGGCCTTGAAGAAACGAGCAGCGAACATTTTGAACGTTTTGGTGTTGTGATTGAGTTTTAGTGGTGGTTGATTGGTGGAGAGAAGAGATTGATGGGGGATGAGTCAACGGTTTCAAAAGTTTCCGGAAGCTTTCCAGAGGTGATCCGAGATGTAATCCTGTGGAATGGATGTTAGAATAGGGTCATCAAGACGGCTTCTTGTGTTTGTCGTGGGATTGAACGGAATTGACAGAAACTGGAGGGGAGTCGAGGGGATTGGGGGGTGGTGAGGCCGTACCTGAGAAGTGAAGACGGAGGGTGCCAAACACATAAGCGCGACTGTGCTGTTACCAGTCACTGAAATTGATTGAGGGTGAGAGAGGTCGTCTAAAACGACATGAAGAGTGCCAGGACGGTGTAATTGGGTGGTGGTGTGGATGTGAGTCAGGGATCTGGGATGGGAGAGAAAAGAGAACAGGAGGAAGAGAGAGGAGCGAAGAAAAGCTGCGAGAAAAAAAGGCGCAGACGACCAAAGGGCGAAAGTCGGCCCGGTCGGAAGGCACGTGCCGGCTGCTCACCGACTCCTCGCCCCGGTGGCCAATCAGAACGGGGCGGTTGGGCAGCGTTATCGGATGTATCCAGTTTTTCTGGCTGGGACGGATGTTCACTCAGGTCGTTCGTCTCTTGCTGTGGCAACTCCTTTCCCGGTCCTGAATCCCCACTGGACCCTGTCTGCCATCCCCGGCGGTGTCCTGCGAAATGCCCCTGGGTGTACCTGCTACGTAACACATTCGGTTCACGGGGGGTGTTATCTCATAGGGTGGGGTGGTCTCTCCGATCGGCTCCCATACGCCGGAGCATTGCTCTCCATCGAGGGCCAACAGGCTGCTGTTTCCTCCCCCGACGCTCGTCGTGGGACGGGATCTTCTACCCATCTAGCTCTGGTAGTCAATGTTATTTCCGTCTCTCATCGCTCAGCTCGACCAGGTCGTCGACATCGGTGGCGCTGTCGTAAATTCACTAAGCCCTGGGGGCACGGTACCACTAATCAGACTTCCTCCCCCACCACAGTGGCGTCTATCGGGAAATGATTCTTGTCGCTGAAAGGCAAACTCACACCGCTGTCACAATCCTGTAAAGATACTCAGGTAAATCCATTGGTGTGATGGCTCCACGTTGTCAATCCCGACAGGTGATGTAATGGAGTGGTGTAATGAACAATCCATTGGGCGGAAGATAGGACAATCTCTTCGCTGAGGGCTACTGCCGATACTGAGTAGCTTGGAACATGTTCCCGGATGCTTGCTGGGACCCTTTAAGAGCCTAGAACGCAACAGCTTATTCAAAAACCTCTGAAGTAGTGCTGATTCGGGGATGTGGGCAAGTACAATGAGTGTGATCATGAAACGACCTGAAGCCTTGCTGTCTCAATACTCTGTACTATAAGGAGCATATGATCGTCCTCTGTGCAGACTAGTTGAGATGTCAATTCCTCGAATCGGAAAGGTCTTATTCAGACACAGGGCAAAACAAGACGAAATACTCCAGTGTCACTCATTAGATCGACTGGAAAGATCGAGATGAAGCAACCATTGTGGTGTATCCAAGGGGGAAGGACGTTGCCAATAAGATGACTCCAGACAAGCTATACCCAAGTGGGACTGCTGATGCCTGGGAAAAGTATGAGAAACCTCAGGCCACTAACGCCAAGACGCCATTCCCAAACAGGCAGATACCTAGGTACTTTCGCATCGGGGACATCGTACAGACTCCGAGACTCCTCTTTCTCTCTGACTCCTCGCTCTCCATGATGCCGGACTCGCTCTCCCCTGTCGTCATCCTCACAGCCCATGTCTGAGCCTCCACGAAAGCGCTCCCGGATCGCCTGCGTCTCGTGCCAGTCGCGCAAGCGCAAGTGTTCCGGGGATCAACCCTGCTCCACGTGCAGCCAATTCGGCGTCGACTGCCACTATGATCTGCAGTCGCGCAAGAAGAAAGACCCGCGGACCTTAATGTCCCATTTGGCATCCTCACGAGATGAGGCTGCCTCCAAAGGCCCGAGTCGCAGCCATGCTCCGCTTGGAGACTCCAACGGGATTCATCTGAGCTCTCTGGAAGCCAACTCCGGGGCCGCATTCGTGCGTCGGCTAGGCCTGAAGATCGACCCGGCTAATGCCCCCAATTTGCATCTATTCGCCTGGAATGTCGGTTCGCGACATCCGCCGTCGTCTACCTTCTCCTCACCGACAGGAAGACCGGTGCCCGTGGTAGACATCATCTCTCAGGACGAGATGAGGTCACTTGCGACGGTGTTCTTTGACAAGGTGGATCCCTGCTACGGCTTCATCGATCGAGATAGTCTCTTCAATCGCGTGGGCCGACGATGGCTCCCCTCGTCCTCGGATGTCGCATTATCTTATGGCCCTTACGACTCTGTCCTCTGTGGCGTCGCGGCGTTCGGCTACCTTTTTTCCCAAAGACAGGCCATCCCAACCGAATTGCGACTCGTGGAGAATGCCCGACTGATGCTTGAGACCGCGCTCCTCTGCGAGACAGTCCTCTCCGTCGACAGCGTGATGGGTTGGGTTCTCCGCGTTGCCTACCTTCGCATGACAGCGACTCCATACGCGGCATGGATGACCAGCTGCTCCCTCATGCACATGATCGAGGCTACCGGCCTCCACCTCGAACCTTCCTCCGACACCGTACTAGAACAACACTCGACGGAACCCTGCGACCCGGACATTCGCCGCCGACTCTTTGGCATGGCGCGCCACCTCAACGTCTGGATCTCCTTTGAGCTCGGCCGCTCCCGCGTTGTCCTCCACGGGGCAACCTCCCTGCCACCAACGCCCCGCCCCGCCGGCTACACAACGGAGATCTTCAATCTGCTGCCCGTGTCGGAAAGCCTCGACCCTAATAGCACAACCCAAGACCTTCCCGACCTGGAAGCGGCCCTCACCAACGTCCTCGATGTCGTTCACATTCAGCCTCCGCTCATCCTCGCCCAGTGCAACCTCATGTTGTGCATCTACCGCCGACTGCGCGCCCTCAACTCCGTCATCTCCGGCACACTCCTCGACCGGGTCCTCGCCCTCGCGCAGAAGGGTCTTCAGGCCGCGCGCGAAATGGTCGCGTCGAATTGTCCCTGGCACCAGGCGGCCAATGTGCCCTTCCAAGTGGTGTGTACCCTTCTCGCGATTGACAATCGCGCGTCGTTAACCATGCTCAACGACGCAATGCGAACTCTCCGCGAAGTGGCATCTGCCTACGATACGGAGGTGATGCGTGAGGCGTACAACACCGCTTACCTACTGATTCTACTTCACCAACGCCGAAAGGAAGAGGACACAAGGGCCCTAGGGAATGTTTTGCGTGACGCCAACTCGACATCATCCTCCGACCCGCCTATCGTGGCCAAGGAGCCATTCAAGGAATCGACCCACTCGCTTGCCGATTATCCCGGATTTTCCTGGTTGAGCGATCTGGTCATTGATATGCCGAGTCTACAGAACTTCGACATGGACAATAACCTGGGAACTGACGACCCGTCCTTATCACAGGCGGGACTATAGACATGCCTTTTTCTTCTTTCCGAGACGGCTAGGTCCGGAACTACCCGATGATGAAAATTATGGTCACGACGCCACGAAACGAAATACCCAGCATAGGATCATATCCATGCATGAACAGCCCAAGGCCCGCTAAATACACAGACGCGATAATAATAAAAAAAACGCCCTCACTCGGTCTTGCCACGCTTCTTGTCCTTCTTTCTTTGAGGGCCAGGGCCGGTCCCCGACGACCACGCAACCAAGCCTAGCTTCGACAGCACCCACAGTAGCCCCAGACTAATGACCGCGACAGTCCCCAGCTCGATTGTCCGGCTCTGGAATAGCCCCTCGTTCTCCTTCAGCTGCAGAACCGGTACATCAATTTCCTCTACAAGACGATGCACGCCGGCATCTCCATCTCCCGCTGGATGCACCTGGTAGAACATGGTCCGAACACCAAACAGCCCCTCCCATCCGAGATTAACCCGATCAAATGGGTTGATTCCCATCTTCGTCCCGTCCTCGGCGCTACACGCCCAGAAGACCACCGGCCAGGGCACATTCGCTGAGCGATACCCCGTCTCCGACGGCTTGAGGTACCGCAGATGCAGCGGCACGGTGACATTCCACTCCTCCGTCTGCTGCGACGTCGACCCCTCAGCACCCGGCGTAGCCAGTTCGAGCAGCCACGTCGAACCCCACCGCGAGACCACCCAGTCCGGCGCCTCGAGGTCCGTCTCGCCGGCCACAGCCCGCAGCGACTTCAAATGATGCGAGGCGAGGAACAACGGATCCGCAGTAGAGAGCTGGTACTTGTCGCCGAAGACGGCAGACGGGAGCGTCAAATACGCGTGCAGCGCGCAGGTTGCGTCAGGCGGCGCGGGCGGGGCCTGCAATGCCCCGGGGGAGAGCGCGATGGTCATGGTCGGGTGCAGACCCGTCGGGGCCGGGAAGGAAACGGAGTATGTGGCATCGTCGGGGAGAGGGTGATGTCTGGCCGGGAAGGAGAATAACGTTGGTTCTTTAGGAGACAAGGCATAGCGGTTAGCATCGATGCCAAACGAACCGCATAAACAAAATTGAATAACAGAACAAACTGACGAAAAAGAACACAAGATAGTAAACCAGGGTAGAACATACTTAACTCCGCGTCTTTCCCCACGACTCCCAACAATCCCCCCATCTGAATCTCCTCCGGCTCGATCCCCTTCTCCGCCCCCAACAACCCCACCTCCACCTGGTCCGTCCCACCCGCATGCTTGCGGATCTCTTCCGTCCATCCGCCCGCCAGCGCGCGGGACCAGTACGCAGACATGGTGACGGCATGAGAGATGGAGGCGTAGTTGAGGTCGACGGAGTCGGCGGTGCGGAGGGTTGCGACGTGGGAGATGCATTCCGACAGAGATTCTGCAGATTGGGGTGTTGATGATGACTTGCAGGCTGGTCCAAGGTAG
>RHLO01000580.1:0-25252 GCA_003719415.1 Aspergillus olivimuriae | reverse complement strand
AGGAGGATCTTGACATCCTTGGCGGGGGCGGGGAGGTGCTCCTGTAACGAACATGTTAGTATTCCAGCTCAGCCCGGGAACAAGGCAGGGAAAACAGAAGGAAACGCACCTTGATCATCTCGGCGGTGACGAAGCCGAAACCACCGTTCCAGCCGGGAGGGGGGTTGTTCAGCACGTAGAAGATGTTGAAGTCCTCATCCTCCTTGGCGAGCTTCTCGAGCTCGTCACGGAGAAGGATATCCTCGGCGTGGACGTTGGCGAAGATCAGGTCGATCTTGGTGGTGTCGTTGCCGCCATTGCGGGGACGGTTGCGGATGATGGCCTTGATGATCTGCAGCATGGGGGTGATACCGGTGCCACCAGCGATCATCCCGATGTGGCGGCACATGTTGGGAGTGTAGACCATGGCGCCCTTGGGACCGCGCACCTTGAGGTTGTCGCCGATCTTCAGGGTAGTGAGGTACTTGGAGATGTTGCCCTGGGGATAGGCCTTGACTAGGAGATCGAAGTAGCCGGCCTCATTGTCGGAGGAGATGGGGGTGTAGGAGCGGACCACTTCCTTCGGCTGACCCTCAATGGTGGCCGCGAGCGAGATGTGCTGACCGATGGGGAGACCCAGAATATCAGTGGGACGGGGCAGGGCGAAGCGGTAGATAGCGACATTGTGGGAGATATCCGTCTTCTCCTTGAGAACAAAGTTCTGGAACTCCGTGGGGTTGAGAACCTTCCGGGCCTCTGTGGGGAGTCAGAGCAGCGGTGGTTAGTTGCGAGCTCAACAAAACAACCACTTTCATGTGGTTGCGCAACACTCAAGGAGACAATTCGTACTGGGGGTGCTGTTCATGTTCATCTTCCAGGCCGCGAGAATGGCGACGATGGCCACTGCAAAGGGCACGACCTTGACGAGGACCGAAAGGTCCCCGTTCAAGGTATCCTGCAAAAAGGTGCTGGTCGGGGTGCGGACCGTCAGCGATTGGATGGACAGGAAGGTATTGGAAAGGACCGAGAGCATACCTCATGATGAAGAATCCTCCGGCGACCCCAGACAGAACCAGCGAAAGCGACGGGGGGAAGAGGACTCGGGGCGAGGGGGACGTGGGTGTGTAGGGAGAGAGAGGAGAGAGGGAGGGAAAGTCGGATCAGATGTTGATGGGGAGAACAGCCGAAGCTTTGCCAGACGGGAGAGAGACACGGGCTCGGGCGGTACACCTGCGCGTACCGTACGGTACACACGGTTAGCGGGGACGGGAAGTCCCTCTCGCTCTCACTCTACAGATCATGACGCATGACGCCCATGATGATGCCCTCCGTGTTTTGGAGACGGCTCTCTCCTCCATCGTAGAAACTCTCTCACCATTCAACCGCCCCCCAACCCATGGAAAATCCCTAACCCTTCCCGTACGCCATTGCGACTGTCCACGCATCGTTCCTCTCAGACATCCCATCAGCATGGGCCCCTGGATGGAATCACTCTGCTGGGGTAAAATTTCCCGACGGAGCACGGCGAAAATGTCCTTCCGTGGGGTTCAATTCCACCGACAACATGCGCTCTCACCCGACACCTCCCCTACAGATCTCCCTGCATACCTCCAGTTCAACTCCGTATCTATCGCCATACCTGGTCAATTCCAGCCCCGCTCATCATGACCCCCGACGAGGTCCCCGCCTTCAATCTCACCGAGATCGACCGGCAAGTCCTGGCGCAGACCGACGAGGAATTCGTCTATCACGATTGGGAGGACCTCAAGTCAATTATTGGTATGTCCTCGTACCTTTCACAAGTACCCAGGAAGATCCTTAGGTACCTAGGCACCTAGGTACCTGGGAAGACTCCCATTTTTCGTCCTTCCGCCCTCAACGTTTTTCTCCCCGGATCATTCCGCACACCCTCAACATTCTCCAAACTAACCCCGCACGCTCCCCCCAGCACGCAACGATCTGGCCATCCTCAAGCGGAAACCCTCCGATCTGGTCCGATATCTCGCCTGGACCAGAGACATCAAGCGTGAATATGGCACTATCACCAACTACATCTGTCAACGTCGTCTGAACTGGCATCTCCCCGATCTCACCGCCGCTCAAGGCGTCTCCGTCGACAGCGGTCCCGTCTTCCCCTTCAAGAACCCTGTTCCCTTCGCCGATCCCGCCGACTACAAGATCCTCCGCAATGACTGGCCCTACGGCGTCACGCCGGATATCTCCCACCTGGTTGTTTGGCTGCGGACCCCAGTCCCCGTCAAGGAAAGTAATGGCGATGTCACGGATCAGTCGCGCGAGTTGATCGAGGCGTTTATCCGTCGGACCTTTGTCGATCGTCTGGCACAGGAGAAGGACCGTTTTGCGGATCCGGCAGCCCATGTTCTGTGGTTTAAGAATTGGACCGCCTTGCAGAGTGTGCGCTCGCTCGAGCATGTCCATGTGCTGCTACGAGATGTGCCCGATCGTCTCATTCAAGAATGGACGGGCGAAGGCCCGCGTCAGGCCGGCGAAGCCGTCCTCCAGAACTGATACGGACTGTAACGACTACAAGACTTACGAATAATGCGCATGATCTAGACCGACAATCCATTTAAAGAACTTGGCGGGGGGAATCTGGTAACGACAACCCGACGAATTCAAGGCAAATAACATACAGTATAAGAGAAAGAAAAACATGAGATGCAATGTCCCCAAGAGTACAACAAAAAAAATGTCCTCTCCGACACAAACATGTGGTAATTAGAAGGTTCGATATCAAGACTTCCCAACAACAGATATGCGCCTGCTACCCTTCCCATTTCAGCAGCCGTGTAGTAAAGACGTAACATTCCCGACGGCACCAGACTCTCCTAGGTCTTCTGCTCCTCGACGAACTTCAGCGCCTCCTCCCGCGACACCACGTCGATCGTACTGGCCTTGTGTCGGAAGCTGACGCCATAGCACTTTTCGGCAACGTGTAACATCTCCGGCCGGAAGGTCGTGCAAATAAATTGCCCGTTCGTCGAGTCGGAGATGGACTGAAGCATTTGCGCAACGGCCGTTCGGTATTGAGCATCGAGGTTGGCGTCGATCTCGTCAAACAGATAGAAAGGTGCCGGATCGCAAGCTTGGATAGCGAACACTAGAGCGAGGGCACAAAGACCTGTCGAGACTCATTAGTAAGAATTGCAGAAAGAGAACAGTTTCGAGGCCTACTCTTTTGTCCACCACTGAGTTGTTGGATACGCTGTTGCTCATCGTGCTTACTGTTGAAGCTGACGCTGATGCCCACACCCACATAGTTCTCAACACTTTGCTGGGCGGCTTCATCTTCCGAGTCCAGTTCGTCCTCAGGGCGGAGAGCCCGATCCGTCTTTCGCTGGATGACCAACCGCCCACGACCCGCAGGGACGAGCTTCTCGAAAACGTTGGCAAACTCCCGAGACACCTGCTTGAATGTTCGCTCAATGGCTTCGTCTTTGCGCTGATCCAGCACATTGATGAGATCGTTGATGGAATTCTGGGACGCGTCAAGTTCCTCTCGTCGCGCCGTGAGCGTCTCTCGCTGCTTGGTGAAACTGTTGTATTGTTCGAAGGCCTTCTTGTTAACGTGCGAATACTTCTTCAAGCCTTCGTTAACCTTGTGGAGCTTCTTCACAACGGCGTTGGAGTCCGTGTTCTTATACTTGGTAAAGGCTTCGTCGGGTAGGACACCGAGATCACGAATGTTGGACGCACACTCGGCCGCCTGTTTCGTCAAAGCGGCCTTCTTCTGCATGCTCTTTTCCATACGGCGCTGGTGCTTCTCAATGGATTTCGCCAGTTCTTCCATCTCACGGCGGGTCTCTGCGTTTCGCTGCCCGAGCTCTGCTGCCTTGGTGTTGGACTGTTCAATGGATTGATCGACTTGCTCAAGACGTTGGTTGAGCTTCTCGAGGGCCTTGTTCAGCCGCTTCATCTCCCGCTGTGTCTCCTTCAGGTTACCCTGGTTGTCATCGTCTGCCATGTCAATGTCCTGGCTGACAAGTTGATCTAACCGGGGGTGAAGGTTCTCCCGTAGCTCAACCTCCAGCACAGATTTGCGGGCCTCGAGTTCGCTGCGTTGGCTAGACAGCTCCTGGTACTGCCGGCGAAGTTCCTGCGCGGTGGTGCTCAGACTCTCCAAACGCGCCTCTTCCTCATTGCTAAGCGCCTTTTGGAAGGGAGAGCTCAACTCAGCCTCAAAGGCCTGCACTTGGTCGTTCAAAGCAGCCAGATTGCTCTCAACATTGCGGAGCGCTCGTCGCTTGGCATCAAGGTTGTCGATCTTCTTCTGAAGCAGGTCACGCTTGCTCCTGAGCTCATGCCGCAAAGGCCCACTGCTGTTCTGCACCTGATGTCGTTGCTGTTCCAGTTTCTGCAGCTCACCGACCGACTGTGTGATAAGTTGATCCATGTTTTCAAGCTCCTTTCGAATCTCTACTCCGCGGTTTTTCTTCGACTCGTACTCGTCCCGCCATTTCGCGAGGTTCTTCACCGCATCCAGCCTTGACTGTCGAGAATCATGGAAACCTCCAGTCAGGGCACCCCTCTTGTCGGACCGATCCCCCTCCGGGGTGATTGCGTTGACACCGTGGCTTCGGGCGTATTGCGCGGCTACCTGCAGGTTGGGACAGATGATAGTCTTGCCGAAGACGTGGGCGAACGCCTTCTCATACGCCCGGTCATACTGGAGCTTCTCAATCATCGGGATAGTGTCGCTGGCCTTCGGCATGTTGAGTGGCTTGGACCTGAGCCGGTTGAGTGGCATAAATGTAACTCTGCCCGACTTCTCTTGCTGAAGGATTTCCAAGACCTTGGTAGCAGTCTCATCCGTGTCAACGACGTAATGGAACAAGCTCTGACCAGCAGTAACCTCAACAGCCGTGCGATACCGATCATTCACATCGAACAGCTCAGCAAGTGTGCCGTAGACACCCTCTAGATTGTATTGGCGTTTAATTCGTCGCACAGCGGCAATGCCCCGGCTGGTGTTGTGGTTCATCATCTGAGAGAGATTGCGCTCGGCGCGCTCCACCTCGTTCGACGAATTCGACAAAATTGAATCAAGCTTCGCCTCCTCTCTCCAAAGCTCTTTTCGCTGATCCATTAAGCGGTCTCGCTCGTCCTTAGCGGCCTGCACCTGCTGCTCCACGGAGTGCATGGTATCGCCCCGGCCATCAATTTGCTTCCGCAGACGCTCCGTTTCGGGTTCCAAAAGCGCAATATCGTTCTCTAGTTCCTTGATATCTTCCTGGGTTTGACCTACCACGCCCTGGACCTGAGATATAGAGCTATAGTTGGCCTTAATTTCGGCCTGGAGCCACTTATCACGTTCAGACTTATTTCTGAACCGTGAGTTTCGACCCTGCTTGGCGTAGAGCCGTTGGCGGGACGTCTCTGCCTCAGTCAGTTGGGTTCTGACCGCATCTTCCTGGTCCTTGGCCGAGTTGAACTGAGGAAGAAGACCCTGCAATTCCTGGTCGCGCTCCTGAATCGCAGCCTGAACGGCTTTCAGGTCTTCATCATGTCGGTTCTTCAACGTCAGAGCAGCCGCCTGATTGTCCGAAAGAGACTTTGCCTGCAGCTCGACCTGTGCAAGAGCTTTGGAGGCTTCGCGTCGCTCATCTTCCAACTGGGATTTGTCGACCTTCAAAAACTCGATTTGTTGCTTGCATTCGGCAATTTCGGCGTCAACCTGAGCCATGTCCTTTTCGCCTTGGATAAACCGATCGCGGTTGATGTCTGTATCCTCGACGCCGGTTTGCCGTTGTTCCTCTAGATTGTCGAGAATGTTGGCAATCTCTTGTTGTTCGCGCGAGTAAATTGTGTATTCAAGACATCTTCTTTCCTTGTCTTTGTCTTGGTAGCTTCGTAGTTCGTCCTTCTCCTCCTCAAGCTCGGACAGACGTTCATTGATAAAATCGAGAAGCTCGTCGATCTTTTCCCGCTTGTTATTCGTTTCGTTCATAATCTTCAGGGACTCCGCGCGGCGGGCTTCGTAGACCTGCGTTCCTGCCACTTCCTTCAGCAGGTTCAGGCGTTCGGAGTCTTTCATGTTGGTCAGCGCCGTCACGCGACCTTGCGGGACGATGTAGTATGGGTTCGATCGGGAAAATCCCGCCGACTCGAGCAGGTTCATCACGTCGGATTTTGTCGCATTCTTGCGGTCCAAGGTATATTCGTCTTTCTTGATACCAATTGTCCGTCGGAGTACCACTTCCGGCTTTCCAGTAGGGAATCGATCATCGGAGTTGTCGAATATAATCTCAACATAGGCCGACATCACTGCGGAACCCGAACCTTCCTATTTGTTGTCAGCTTTCCAGTAGAAGGAAATCCGATAGTGAAGCGACACGTACATGCAGAAGAGCTTGTCGCTCCTCCCTCCCCAAATGGGTATAAGCATCGCTGAGAACGAACCGAATGGCGGCGAAGAAGTTACTCTTGCCAGATCCATTGCGGCCGACGATCACATTGTGTTTGGGGGAGAAGGGCTCGATAACGGTTTGATCCTTGTAGCTGCAGTCATTAAACCAATGCGATTAGTGCGCGCGTCTAGAGCAGAATTAGATTATACGCAGTAACTTACCTTTTAAAGCCCTGAATGATGATTTGCTTGACGTACATGTTGACGAGGCACGCGCGAGATCAGGAATTATGACATACACAACACCCAGAGCATCACGCGGCCACGAGTACAAGATCAGGAGCCTGTGCCCTGAAAGTGAGCAAAGGGGCAAATAACAGAGGCAGGCCGAGAGGACGGGGTGGTGGATGGTTATGATGGACGGTTCGGGGAGTGAGCACTTGCGACGGAGCAGAGCGTCGGGCTACGCGTTGGCCGATCTCATTCTTTTCCGCAACGCGTTTGCACCCGCGGGGTTTCTGCCGGGCGGTGGGCCCAGGCGGTCCACAGTCTGGTATCCGAAAAGGAAAAAATATGACGACTTTTTTTCTTCTTTGCGCTTGCATATTTTCATCTTCGTCGCATTCGCCGAAGACTTTTACTTTTTTACATCATGGCTTCCGCACAGCCCGACGCCCCGGCTGCGGGTCTGGCTGATGGCCTTTCTCCCTCACACACCTACGTGCCTAATCAAGGCTATGCGAGTGCGGATGGCACTACCCCCTCCATGGCGGGGCAAGATCCGGACGCACAGGACTACGACGAGGAAGACGACGAATACTACGACGATATTTTCGAAGAAGAAGAGGAGTTGGATGAAGGCGAATTTCCTTCATCAAACTCCGGAGACTTAACCAAGGCTTATAACCGCCAACGCAAGGTCAACGAGCTCGCCGCCGATTCCAATGTGCCGAAATGGACCTACCCGAAGACCAATACCCAAAAGCCGACAGTGAACACACACGCTGCTGTCGATGATCAAATCAAGTCTTTGACCCGCCATGCCGCGAAGATCAAGCTTAACGATGCGCAATCCGGAATGGCGAATCGCAACGAGCGTGGCAATGACAGAGCCGACAGAGCGACTTCCGAGCAGGTGTTGGACCCGCGTACACGAATGCTGCTGTTGCAGATGATCAATCGTAATGTCGTCTCCGAGATTCACGGTTGTCTCTCGACGGGTAAGGAGGCCAACGTGTACTATTCCCTCCTGTTCTCAGACGACGAAGATGCGGCACCGAAACACCGCGCCATCAAGGTCTACAAGACGAGTATTCTGGTGTTCAAGGACCGAGACAAGTACGTTACTGGCGAGTTCCGCTTCCGGCAAGGTTACAATAAGAGCAACAACCGGGCGATGGTGAAGGTGTGGGCGGAGAAGGAAATGCGCAACTTGCGAAGACTCTACGCGGCCGGCATTCCTTGTCCTGAGCCTATCTACCTGCGTCTCCACGTCATGGTCATGGGCTTCCTGGGTAACTCGAAGGGTGTACCCGCTCCTCGCTTGAAGGATGTGGATTTTGATGTTTCCAACCCTGAGACGAAGTGGCGCGAGGTCTACATCGAGCTACTTGGTTATATGCGCGTGATGTACCAGACCTGTCGTCTGGTGCATGCCGATCTGAGTGAATACAACATGCTTTACCACAAAAACAAGCTGTACATCATCGATGTCAGTCAAAGTGTTGAGCATGACCACCCACGCAGCTTGGAATTCCTGCGCATGGACATCAAGAACATCAGCGATTTTTTCCGCCGTAAGGGTGTCGATATCCTTCCCGAGCGCACTTTGTTCGAATTCATCATTGCGCCAGAGGGTCCTACCGCGGTGACTCCGAGTGAGCCTATGGTGGAAGTTATCGAAAAGCTCTACGAGACTCAGGACGATTCCGTTGAAGACGTTGACACCGCTGTCTTCCGTCAGCAGTACATTCCGCAGACCCTGGAACAGGTCTATGATATCGAGCGTGATGCTGAGAAGGTTCAGGCTGGAAAGGGCGAGGACCTAGTGTATCGCGACCTGCTGGCCGGCAAGAAGCCGGACCAACCTACTGGGGAGAGTGACGATGACTCCGACGCCAGCGGTGGTCTTCCAGTGGAAGGGTCTGATTCAGAAGAGGACGAAGAGGATGACCCGTTTGCGAAGAAGACACCCCGTGGGAGGCGGTTTGAGGATAAGGACTTGAAGCGGGAGCACAAAAACAAGGTGAAGGAAGAGAAGCGGGAGAAGCGCGCGAACAAGATGCCCAAGCACTTGAAGAAGCGCCTGGTCTCACATTCGTCCAAGAAGAAGAAATAAATCTGACGCTGGGGACCTGCTTGAATATTCTTTGCATTGATAAGGGCCAGGAAAAGTTTTTGCTGCAAACGACCTCATGAGATTATGACCAGGGTTGTCTGATGGGAAATTAATGGATGCATGCATATACGGGAAATTTGACGCATATAGATTTGTATAAAGAAAGTTGGTTATCTACCCAAGGCACAGCTAGATAGCTACCTAGCTATGCGGTATTATACGACCTATCAGAGCTCTCTTTGATCCTCATTCAGTCCATCTAATTTGACTCAAGTCGAACCCTCACTAGCGCTTACATCTCGTATCACAAGTGACAGTTTCGGAGTATGCGTCTAACGAAGTGTCCTTTGTAATCAAACGAATGGCCTGCGAATCGGTATAGACCTAAGCCAGATATTGTTCATCATTTAGGTCCTGAGTCGCGATATATGCAGATCTGCTTCATGAGACTACAGTCAGTCATGAGAGCATGTTGGCAGATGCCCATGGCAGTAATGGATCACAATATGATGGCATTGGTGAAGCTCTTCTGGGAAGGAAACTTATTCCAGCCATCTCCCTAAGCGCCCTGCTTACTCCTGGCTTTGAGCCGGGCAAAAGCCTGTTCAACTAGCTGCTTAGGCAAAACAGGGATGATTTCGCCCTCGTTGGAAGTCTCGCCCGAGAAAGCTTGTGGTAGCTCATCATCGTGAGCATCCTGGGAGGGGATTTCCGCGCCACTTTGCTCGTGGACGCCTTTCAAGTTGCCACCTGATTTGCGGTGAAATTCGATGCGCATGGGCTCTCGCCCGATCCCTGGCCAGATATCGGAGGGCAGATAATCGCCTTGCTCCACCCGAAATACCTCCCGCGCATTCACATCTTCCTCGAAAAGTTGGTCTAACTTATGTCGGGCGTCCCGCAGAACCTTCTCAACTCGCTGTCGAACATGTCTCCGGCGCGAGACCTCAAGAATAAGACCGTCATACGCTTCCAAAAATCCATCATAAAGCGTGTTAAGGTCTGATAGGTCGGCTAATCCACCTTGGATTCGGTCATGCTCATCGTTCCAGACTCGGGTAAAAGTGTGCGCTTGTGCTATATAGCCGGGTAGACGTGTGGATCCAAGGCTAGAAATGTGCTCAAAGATAGACGTCGTGGCAGAATAGACGGACAGGAATGCATCTCTCTGAGAAAGTACGCTTTCCAGTATCGACTCCATTTCCCCAATCCGGTCCTGTATTTCCATCACCACATCTTCGGCTTCCGCTGCGTCTTTAATCAAGACGTTGACCATCTCTTGATATTCAGAGTTGCTAAGGGGGTCGAGGGGAGCGTTGAGATTTGCGTTGATGTTTTCTTCGATATTTGGTCCGCCCCGGCCACTCACATTCATTCCTGCGGGCATGTCACCGGTGATAGATCGTGCGGCGGCCCCGCCTCCCTCCGTGTGCTTGACAGCGGTGACACAGAGGTCGAAGTGTCGGACCAAAGACTCTAGCAGGTTAGCCATTTCCTGAGCATGCATTTCCAACGAATGCAACATCGATGGAACTGATGAGAGAGACGGTAGGCTGGCATTGGATGCCGATAATGAAGCTGAAGAAGCCGAAGACCGAGAAGACGCCATTTTCGTGGCGGCGCGGTAATTTCCCAACGCCTCCTTGATGGATTGCAGTTCGTCATCGAATGCACAGTTGGAGGTCTCCAGCTCGGCTTGCGCAGCATTGGTGCGATCAATTGAGCTTTTCAGTGAAGTATTCAGCTCCTCTACGCCACGCTCATCAACAAAATCATGTAGACTTTTGGCCTCCTCTCCCTCGGGACGGAAGGAAGCATGAACGATGGTTTCTCGCAATTGATTAAGCGTGTTTCTTAGGCGAGCGTCAGCGGTGTCGAGGCTTCGTAATACCTCGGCAAACTCAGAGCGACCCCGAACAGAGACTTCTTCAACTTCAGCACGGACGCTGTAAAGAAGGCGCAATTGATTGTTGAGGCCGCGCCTAAGGAACCCTGCACGTGCAGACACGACCACACTTTCCTCCAAGGCAGACCGAGCTGACGTCACAATTTCATTTGCACGCCATACATGGTTAATGGATGATAGAGACCGTTTGGCTGCAACCAGATGCGAGATAAGGGTATCGAGTTGAGGCATCGAAGCTTGCCCCTGCGAAGACTCGGGGCCGACGCTCGATGCTGACGATGATTCCGATTCTGACATGGTCGTTAAGGTTCCAGATTGACCAGTGTATCAGGTTCTGTTATTGGACGAGAGGGTGATCCACAGCCTCCAAATTGTTCGAGATGATACGGAATGCCTGCTGTTGAACGTGATCCGGGCCGTCAGCGCCGTAAGGTTGAAAGGTACGTTCTTGGGCAATGACGAATGCGAAGAACTGAACGGGAGATGTGTCGTAATATATGCGCAATCTGAGCCCATCATCACCCCATAAGAGGCAATCAGAGTGGCGTCGATCCTTTTTCAAATATGAAAGCACTATCGAGTCTTGAACGTCAGATTGATCGTGGGGTCCTAAGTTGAGTGGCGGTGAGAGCCCGAGGGCCGAGAGAGAATTTCAGGATTCTAGGCATGCAAGGAACATGGATCCGGCAGGGAAGTTGTTGCTCATTCTTTGGATAGATCAAATCGTAAGGATCATGGAATAAGAGGCAGGGAAGATGGTCGACAATGACGCATGGTCTGGACGGCCTAGGACGGAGTACTATGTAAACACTAACCTGTAGAGCTTCGCCGTGATGAGGTGACTTGTCAGTCGGTTGGCCACCGAAATTCAGGGAAGATAAGGACTGGCAAGTAAGATACACAAATACCCTGACAGCCTAAGTGAAGACGATGCTTGCAGGGCCACGAGGGTGGGAGAACCCGGGGCGCGGGCAAATGCTGGAGGGGAGTTGATGCAAGCGGTGATAGAACACCCTCCCGGTTGACTCGGAAGCGGTCGACGTCGTCTCAAACAAGCGAGACTGAGTCGTTAGTGCCGTGACTGGAGTAGCTGTGGGCTTGTATTCTGGGGAAGGATCCGCAATTGATCCTCAAGAAGTCGAGGGATATCGCCATGCGGGTGGGCCAAGGCAGCGAGAGTGATGCGACGGGAGGCGGCTATGGCGCCATCGCCATCACGTGCGCAGACCCATGGAGCGACTAGCGCAGCACGAGACCATCAACTGCACTTGCGTGATTCGACTTGCGGTTGACTCTTCAGGTCGTTTGCCAAACTCTGGACTCAACTCTCTTCTTTGCCCCTGCATCCCCACGACTAAGAGCAGACGCATATATCTGCACGGCTTCTTCTCTTGTCGACTCTGGCTGGTCCAATTTCGCACTCCTCTCTCTCGCCCGCGATCGCCTTATCTTTGATATCGGGACGTTCTCGCCTCCTCTTCCGCGGTCCTCACCAAGAATCTCCGACAACCCCCCCGAGACCTCTCAACCTGATTTTCTCTTTGTTGCCTCGCCTGGATTAACTATATTTGCCGATTGTTTGAATCGCGGTCTGACCATAGTCTTGTCTTCCACAATATCACGCATATCGGACCAAGCTGAGATTAGCATGCGAACGGTCTGGTGAACCTGTGCCTCCCGGAACGTCAAGACTCCCTCGTCACCCCTGAGCGAATCCTGTTTCTGTACAAGCGAATCGCGCCGCCTGCTTGTCTGCTACAACAATCAAATGGACACATCCCAGGTCTCTTTCCGCTCCATCTTTGGCGGTACGTCTGAGCCTGCCGATGATGTTGATGCCGAGCCCGATACTACCCAGCGCGGGCCCCACCGTTTCAACAACGTAACAACAACTCCCGCAAAGCTTGTGGACGAAAGTGTTGCGCCTTTCCTCGCCAAACACATCCCGGAACAGTACGCCCCCCTGGGATCGCGAACAGGGAAAGCCGCCGATATGAGCAGCGCGAACTCGAAATTTTGCTATCGCCACCGACCAGATCTGAAATGCAGACGACAAGCAGATGAACCATCAATGGACAAGCTACAGCGGGTAGGTTATCGCGGATCGGATCTTTTTGATGCATCGCATCCCTCGTGTCTGTCGAAGCTGACTGATCTCTAGGAACTGGAATCCCTTCCGCAGAGTGACCAACAAAGCATCTCTCATATCTGGTCGCTCTTTTCAGCAGCCCCGGCGAAACACCGAAAACTGATTCTGCAGGGAATAATGTCTCAGTGCTGTTTTCCCCAACTATCCTTTGTATCTGCGACCGTTCGCGAACTCATTCGCATCGATTTCATCACCGCCCTTCCGCCGGAAATCTCCTTCAAAATCTTATGCTACCTCGACACCACATCTTTATGCAAGGCCGCGCAAGTCTCCAGCCGCTGGAGAGCCCTCGCGGACGACGACGTCGTGTGGCACCGGATGTGCGAGCAACACATTCATCGGAAATGCAAAAAGTGCGGATGGGGTCTTCCACTCCTCGACCGAAAGCGGTTACGGGAATCGAAGCGTGAAATCGAACTTCGCGCCACGACCTGGGACATCGGCGGACCGTCACCGAGCATCACGTATGCTGGAGGTGAAGAATGCGAGCCATCATCCGATACCGATATCTCGATTTCAGGGAAACGCAAGGCTGAAATGGATGACGAGAATACGGCCATAGTCAAAAGGCAATGTTCGTCCTTGACTTCTCGACCCGAGCAGGATGAAGATTACTTCAAAAAGCGGTTTAGGCCCTGGAAAGAAGTGTATAAGGACCGGTTTAAGGTTGGAACCAATTGGAAGTACGGACGGTGCTCGGTGAAGGTGTTCAAAGGACATACAAACGGGGTCATGTGCCTGCAATTCGAAGACAACATTCTGGCGACTGGCTCTTATGATGCAACGATCAAGATCTGGGATACAGAGACTGGTGAAGAGTTGCGTACTCTTTACGGCCATGAATCGGGTATCCGTTGTCTTCAGTTCGATGACACCAAGTTAATCAGCGGGAGCATGGACCGCAGCCTCAAAGTGTGGAACTGGCGAACAGGGGAGTGTATATCCACGTACACTGGCCATCGAGGAGGCGTGATTGGCTTACACTTTGATGCGAATATTCTCGCCTCCGCATCTGTGGACAAGACGGTCAAAATCTGGAACTTTGAGGACAAGTCTACTTGCCTCCTTCGAGGACACACCGACTGGGTAAATGCCGTTCGAGTGGATACGTCTTCTCGAACGGTCTTCTCGGCCTCCGATGATTGCACTGTTCGACTCTGGGACCTGGACACCAAGCAATGCATCAGAACCTTCCATGGACATGTCGGTCAAGTTCAACAGGTCATCCCTCTCCCTCGGGAGTTTGAATTTGAAGAACATGATGTTGAGTGTGAGAACGATAACGTCAGCACGGTGTCCGATGATTCGGACCCGGCATCGCTTCAGGCTGCTCTTGGTCTGCAGTCGAATGATTCTCAGTCGTCTTTGTTCGGACCCTCCTTCGAGAACGGTCGTCCCACTCCACCTCGTTATATTGTCACCAGTGCATTGGACTCTACCATCCGGCTGTGGGAGACAACCACGGGTCGGTGTCTTCGTACCTTCTTTGGTCATCTGGAAGGTGTTTGGGCGCTCGCTGCTGATACGTTGCGCATCGTTTCTGGTGCGGAAGATCGCATGGTCAAGATATGGGATCCTAGAACCGGCCGATGCGAACGTACTTTTACCGGACACTCGGGCCCTGTTACCTGCATGGGTCTTGGAGACAGTCGTTTCGCTACGGGAAGCGAGGACTGTGAAGTACGGATGTACAGCTTTCAGAGTTGAGCATGGACTTTAAGGTGTCGATGACATTTTCCTTCTTCTTTTCCTTTCTGTTTTGTTTTTATCTTTCTTTCGACGCATGTGAATACCCCTGCGGTGCATTTTTTTCGGCTTTACGGTTTGATCAAGGGTCTGCGTGCAGTGAAGGTACCTGGGTTCTGGTTTGCATGTGGGCCGGTGGCCTGGCGTTTGTTCATGAGTCTATGGGGCATCTTACTATGTAATTACTTAGGCTCATTCCAGGTGAATTGAATGGCTTACATAGAAGTGCCAACTGAGCGAGATAAGTCCGCTCATCCTTATTAGGGCTGAAACTTTAACTTTGACCCCCTCGTTATACTAGCATCATCATGCCATAATTTTAACAGCTACGAGAATCCTTCACCTCATCAAGAATCCCTCCAGAAGCCTACATCTTCCTGCTCTACCCACGTCGTCACTTCTACTAATAAAATATCCTGCAAGCCCACCAAGCCAACATCATGCTGTTCCATCACATAGACGACTTTCGTATCGTCAGAGATTCAGCGAGAAACAAGGGATTGAATAAGATCGACCGGCTCGAGCGAGGAGAGCTGATCGAAAAGGACATGGAAGATTGTGAGTATTCCCTCCACGTTGCTGTGAACTTTGCATAGACATCAACGGAAGTCAATTAATCAACTGAATGGATAACGCACAGTGGAGCTTATGCGAAAGCGGCTGCAAGCAAGAAAGCCCGACGACCGATTCTGTGTCCGGTCCATCTGCTACTGCTTTGTTGGGATTTGTGTCTTTTTTGTCCTGTGCGGTGTGGCTGGGATGTATGGAGTGAAGAAGAAGTTTACGATTGATCCGGCGGGATGGCCTTCGTTGGTTCTGGGGGAGGGATGGAATACTCCTGCTGTGGTTGAGACGCCGGTTGCTGGTACTGTTGAAGAGAAGGAGGAGTCTCGGGTGTTGTCAGATGGGAATCAAGTTCAAGAACCGGTTTTGATGGATGAGCAACAGGGGGTGAAGCAGGCGTTTTGGCCTTGGTCGGCTTGATTAGACTAGCTGGTCTGCGTTTTTGCTGTGTGTGTCAATGGGTAGTCGGTGTTGTATGTGATGGCGAGAAAGTGATTGTTGTCAGTGACCTCTGGTAATAAAAAGGATATGCTTGATGGAAGGCCTTGTACAGTAAACGCTGGCATGGAAGCTTGGTGCAAGATTCTCGGTGCATTCTTCGATCAATATCTCTACAATGATTCGATGTGGTGAGCCGTGTGCTGCCTACATCGAGTACCTATGTAGTCCTGGATAACCGAGATCACCGTGTATCATCTGATGCCAGGTTTTTCTTTTTTAAGAACTAGAGAAAACGTAACATGTTTTGTGATGTCTTTAGCAATATATATTTGGGCTTCCGTTTAAACCCGTCTCTGCCTACATCAATCGAAGTGTGTCCTTCTTTTTGAATGTATTGTCTTCGATTACAATATATATTTCCCATGCAGGTAATGATCTATTTGTTCGAGCACACTTGAGGTACATGTATCAGTCTGCATGTACAAGCGTTTCTTGGGTTTGTGTCATCTGAATGGCAGGCACAGGTCCTTAGGTCCTAGACTTGGGTGATAGGCAGTGTTCAGCAATTGAAAATAATGGTCTCTCTGTAATGTGCACCGAGCTTACCCTGAGAAGTGAGTAGGATGTAAATGACACCGAATCACCTGGATGACGATAGTGTACCTATGTCACCGACCCAGTATCGGCGTGAAGGCTACCTGAGACTAAAGCTTCAACTTAGCGAGAGAAAAGCCAGGACAATCAATAATTGGGGTGACTTTTGCACTATCCGAAACTCCAGCTGCTATCCTTACTGTCAAGTCACATCTGGTCAGAGTGTATGACCTCTTTACGATCCAGTATCCCTTCACTTTCCCCCATGGCAAACGAGGCTCGTTCATCTCACTACGCCCTCTGATCATGGCCTACACAATCGAGCGTCTCCAGCGGGTCCAAGAGCTCCTTCTTTACCCCGACCGAACTCACACCCTCGGTGGTAGCAACGGATTCTGCAAATACTCTTTACGTAGAAGATCCCAGACTACGTCTATCCTCTCTACGTGGATTGATAACGACGACGACGACACGTACGAACCCAAATCGCACAGTCGGAAGAAGAAAAGACCTCGAAGTGATCCCCTGGCAAGCCGATCGATCAAACGTAAACGGTCGGACCGGTTCGTTGTAACCATGGCTCTATCGTCAGACGCAGGAAAAGCGTTCCTTGCCTCTCTTCCGATCCACCAGGATGATAGTTTGAACCAGACCGATGAGACATGGCAGGCCGCGGAGGAAATGATGGGAGCACTGAGTAAGTTGAAACGAATTTCGGACGGTGCCACTCATGACGCTAAAGTTTCGCAGTACCGGAAGAAGCGCTCCCTGCGCCTGAGACAAAGGATCCCAATGCGAAACCGTGTGCGATGTGTATGACGATGGACATGGAGTGCTTGCTTACGAAGGATCCTTACGCATATCCGTGCCACTCCTGTGTGGAAATGCAGATCGCGTGCGAGTTGCTGGTCCGTCCTCAGTGGAAAAAGACCTGCGAGAACTGCAAGACGGCGCGGAAGACGTGCTCGTACGCTACCGATGACACCGGGCACGAGCTGCCATGTAAACCCTGTCGCGCGTCGAAGGAATTCTGTGTGGCGGGACCAGCTCGACATCCGCCTGTCCCTCCCCCATCGGTGATCCCCAAGACCCAAGCTAGCTCGTCGACGACTCTACCGCCGCTTGCAGACTCGTCCGGTGAGGCAGTCCAGGATCCCCGGGCGGTCACCCAGACCATCCGCACGGCGTTTGCGCACCCGATCAACTTTAGCTATGTGCCACCGGAAGATGGATCGCACCCGTGTCATTGGTGTGACCATTTCGCATATGGGATTGTGGGACTCGGGATGCGGACGGTGGAGGTCCTCGACCCGGGCGATGGTCGGTTGATCGAGGTGCGCGGCGGTCACGTTGTCGAGGGTCAGGAGCCCAGTCGGATGTGTGTAACGTGTGCCCTGGAGCGCATCCACGTTCTGCAGTGTCCCGGTCATCGGATGGCGCCGCTGAAGGGGTATGATCCCGCCACGTTCGACTTTGACGCGGCGTATGCGAGTTTGCTAGCGAACCCGTCCCGTTCGACGCCCGGAAAACGATCGCCGAACCCCTGGTGTTCGCTGTGTGTTGCGCCGGCCTTTTACGGATGTCAGACGATCCAGTGTGTCAACGTGTTCCAGGAACCAGTGGAGGCGCAGTCCCCTGAAGCGATCGGATGCGGGCTGCTGCTGTGCGAGAAATGTGAACTGTTGCTGCGGGGGTTTCGGGGGGATTTGTCTAAGGTGGTGCGGCGGAATGCGGCCGATGGCGGGGAGACGGAGAGTCGGGCGGACGTGGAGTATCTGGTGGAGGGCGGTGGGCTGGCGCGGGCGTATCTGATGTAACGGCAGATCGAGATGGGATAGGCATAGTGATGTTTATAGGTTTAAGGGGAGATGCCAGAATGAAACGCCATGACAAGAGAGCGATACCTACTTTTATATACATGAGGGGTGAGGCCCACCACTCCCGCGCCCCCAGCCAACCAGCAGCCTCCCTGACTAAACGAGGTTTCGGCCGGCATTTTCTGTTTCCATCTTTTTCTTCCCATTTTCACCTCCGAAAGGGAACGTCTTCACTTCCACTGTCTTTCCACCGTTGTTCGATCGCTCGACTCTGCCTCGCTCGCACAACCTCCCACCCCCTCTTGAATTTCTGTGCGCTGAACCCTCTTTTGTTCCCCCGTCTCTTCCGTCGAGCTGCCACGAGTCGTGCGCAGCTCACCGTCACGACGTCTTCCACCAAGCGCCGGAAGGTAGCAGAGCCTCGCAGACCAGGAGGAGCCTCCCCGGGTTTGTCGTTCGCCTCGCACTCGCAGGCGGGAAGACGTCACGGCCAGACGCACCATCACCAAACCCCTCTCGATCACCACGAATCCTCCGCTGTCCCACCCAATCGTCCGGCCTCCGCATCGGGTTCGAATCCTAGCCAGACCGCGTCGCCCTCGCCGTCCCCACGCTACATACCCGCCCACCTGCAGGACGAAGTCCTAGGCACCAGATTCCACTCCCACCCGTCCTCCCCAACTCCTGTCCATTCCACCCCGGAAATGTCCGCCTCCGATCGAGATGGTAGCCGGTCGCCCTCTGGCCGCTCGTCTCCCGGCGTGAAGCTACCACGATCCGATGACGATGTCGAGATGGCGACGACCGAGACCGCCGCCCCTCCGAACTCCGACCCCATGGATACCACCAACGACAACGAGGATGATGATGCTGCCAACTCCGGCTCCGATAACCTCTATCCGACGCCTTCCAGCATGTCGGGTGCGACCGGTCCCGCTGCCACGACCGATTCGCTCCCCTCGTATGACGATCAGGTCGCTCAAGTCACCCGCCACATGATGCTGCCACCCCGCGAGGGCCAGAAGGGATATGTCGTCTCCATGTCCTGGCTGAAGCGGGTGATGTCTCGCAGCTCCACTCATGCTGCACAAGGCGATAAGACGTCCACTGAAGGCGAAGTCGGTCGAGTGGACAACTCCGATCTCGTCCTCGTCACGGACCCGGCCAATACGGGCCTCAAGGATGAGACAGGCAAAGCGTTCGTACCGTTGCGACCGGGCTTGCAGATCAGCGAGGATTATGAAGTCGTCCCGCAGGAAGCCTGGGATCTGATGATGCAGTGGTATGGCCTCGCCGAACAGTCTCCCACGATCGTTCGCTATGCCCACAACACCAGCCCCAACGGGGAGGCTGAAAACATCCAATACGAGATCAACCCGCCGATCTTCACGGTCCTGAAACTCGCCAACCCGTCCGCCGGAATCAGTCCTCAGACGTTGAAGGAGAAAAACATGAAGCCGGCGAGAACTCTGGCTAGTCGGCATACGAGCTTCCAGAAGTGGCTGCGGGAGGTGAAGGGCCTGGCGAACATCGACATGTCGACCAAGGTCCGCGTCTGGAAGATCCTAGGAGGTCTCGGGAGTGCCACGGCCTCTGCGGCCATCACGCCAGCCGCATCCCGCAGTGCTTCGCCGGCCCCCGCCGCGTCAATGGTCGCCAGTGCAGGGGGCAACCTCGTCCTCGACCTCAACACTTTCTTGTCACTGTCTGAGGGTACCCAACGCGAGTTGATCGAGGGCGTCAAGGATCAGACCAACAACCCCAACTACAATGGAAAGATGTCCTTGGACTTCTGTGGTTTGGGTGCCAGTGACGTGGTCGTGCTTGAAGAGCAAATATCGAACAGTGGGGAGTTTGCTTCCGAGGCATCCAAGAAGCAACTGAATCGCCTGGGAGTGCCGTCGGGTGCTCTTAAGGATGGAGTCTCCAACAAGCTGAAGACAAAGAGCCCTACGACTAGCGGTCGATCATCCCCTGTCCTGGAGCCCGTCCGGGGCCGGCGAAAGGACGGCAAACCCCGTGGATGTACCGGTCTCAGTAACTTGGGGAACACTTGCTATATGAACTCGGCACTGCAATGTGTTCGCAGTGTGGAGGAGCTGTCTTACTATTTCTTGAGTGAGTGTCTGAGCGTTGATATGTTCATCAAATGTCCACAACTGACCTTCCTCTGTAGATGACGTTTACAAGCAAGATCTGAACCCCAGCAACCCCTTGGCTCACAATGGCGATGTGGCCAAGGCATATGCAAACCTGCTTCGGACCATTTACGATGAAAACGGGCAGTCTTCCTTTGCCCCTCGACATCTCAAGCAGACCATTGGCCGATATGGCCCTGCCTTCTCCGGGTACGGACAACAGGACTCTCAAGAATTCTTGCTGTTCCTTCTCGACGGTCTCCAGGAGGATTTGAATCGAATTCAGAAGAAGCCTTACATTGAAAAGCCGGACTCGACCGACGAGATGGTCACCAATCGCGCGGCACTTGAAGGGTTTGCCAACAAATGTTGGGACATTTACAAGGCCCGCAATGACTCCGTCATTACGGATCTTTTTGCCGGCATGTACAAATCGACGTTAGTCTGCCCCGTTTGCGACAAAGTCAGCATCATCTTCGATCCTTTCAACAATCTTACCCTCCAGCTGCCAATCGAAAACCTCTGGAGCAAGCAGATCTTCTACTTTGGCTTGAACAAGAAACCTGTGGTCGTGGATGTTGAAATCGACAAGAATGCCAGTATTAAGGCGCTGAAAGAGATGGTGGCCCAGAAGATGGGATCTGATGCGCAACGACTGATCATGTGTGACATGTACAAGTACAAGTTCTACAAAATGTTCGACAATACGTCTTCCATAGCCGACCAGCAAATCACTCCAAACGATGACATTGCTATGTTTGAGGTGGAGTCTGTGCCCACCAACTACAACCCCGACAAACCTCCTCGGAACTACTTCTCCTATGGCCGTTCCAACAACGAGGAAATTCCGAAATTCGACTCTCCCAAGGCTGATCGATTGCTTGTCCCCGTCTTCCACCGGTATGAGAAGCCTCGGCCTGGAAACGGGAAGAATCCCCAACGTACCATCTTTGGGTTTGCCTCCTACATCCTTGTGAATCGCAAGGAGAACTACGACTATGACGCAATCTTCCAGAAGGTCTTGGCTCGCGCTGCCACCATGACCACGCGTGATTTCCTCAACGAAGAAGAGCAGCAAGAGGCGAGCCAAGAGGACTCAGACACGGTCATCATGAATGATGATGATGCGCAGTCGGCAGACTCCAAGATCAAGACCTCGTCTGTCGATGGTGAGGATGGCATGGTGGACGTTTCCATGCGAGATGCCTCTGATCAAGGAGAGGGCAAATCCGCGCAAGATTCCAAGACTGCCTTTGGTGACTTTGAAAGCTCTATTCCGGCTCGTTTCCGGAATCTTTTCACACTGAAGATCATGAAGGGTCAAAATGAAGTGGTGCCACTTGGATGGTCCTCTCTCGATGATCACAAGGAGTATCCGAAAATGGAGTTCCGTCGGAAGACCCGGCCAGCAGTGGAGCAGAAGGTGAGTAGCATAGGAAGGCCCATGATCCAGTTAATGTCCATACTGATCGTCGCACGCAGACGGAAACCAGCCCGAATGCAGACGTTGAGAAGCGCGAGGCTGGCGATGATTCGGATCAAGAGAAGAGCGGTGGTAGTGGCTCGGATTCTGATTCGGATCGCGTTTCACGCACCGCTACCAAGGTTCCTGAAGTACAGATAGTGCCTTTCATTCGCCCTGGCGAAGGCATTGTCGTGGACTGGACCGAAGAGGCTCATGACGCCCTGTTCACTGGGGATGTCCGAGACAAGAATCCGATTCGTGGAGCCCCCACGTGGACTAATGTGGAGCATGTTCCTGACCCAGAGCTCGCCAAGAAACGCCAGCTTCGTTCAACCCGCCGCAAGAAGGGTGTCACACTGGACGAATGCCTTGATGAGTTCAACAAGGAGGAGATCTTGTCTGAAAACGACGCATGGTACTGTCCTCGTTGCAAGGAACACCGTCGCGCTAGCAAGAAGTTCGAGCTTTGGAAAACTCCCGATATCCTCGTGATGCACCTGAAGAGATTCAGCGCCAGTCGTGGGTTCCGAGACAAGCTGGATGTCCTGGTTGACTTCCCCGTTGAAGGACTTGATTTGACGGGGCGGGTTGAGGCTCCTGAAGATGGCAAGAGCTTGATCTACGACCTGTTTGCGGTCGACAACCACTACGGTGGCCTTGGCGGTGGCCATTATACGGCCTATGCAAAGAACTTTATGACTGGCCAGTGGAATGAATATAATGGTGAGCCTATCATTGACACCGTCTTTTTGCTCGCACAGGAAAATTTGCTAACTGACCTAGACTCATCTGTGTCGAGACCCCTGGATCCTCAAAGTGTGGTTACTTCATCGGCATACCTCCTCTTCTATCGCCGACGGTCTGATCGCCCCCTTGGCGGCAAGATCCTGGAAGAGATTACGGAATCATCTACTCGCCCGACCAGTGAAGTGGATGGCGAGTCCCGCGGCCCGTCGCCGTCGGGGAATGGCCGGCGCCTCGGCGGCTCCTCCCACAATGGGTCGTCGAGCGCATTAGCCGCAGCCGGAGCAGCTCGCCAACTGGGAGATGGTGGTTTGCAAATTGGAGTCCCAACGAAGAACCAGAATGATGATTCACCGCCGGAGTACTCCACCGACCCTTCGTCTGGGGAGAAGCGCCTAGATGGAGACGATGGACTGGAAGGTATGAACTATGATGATGAAGCCGAGTTCGGTTATGGAGGACAATCCGCCCCGTTCCGCTTCCACAGCCAACCACCTTTTTGGTCCTTCGATCGAGACACGGATGCTCATGGTCAATCACAGATGATGACGACTCTTCCGGGATCCACCTCTGAGGACGACGACCTTCTTGACGATGACGCAAGCAACACGGCGGTTGGCGGCGGCGACCTTAGTGATTCGGAGATGAATCTGATCTCGCTGACGGGTACCCCGGCCGGACAAGGCGTCTTTCCAGGAACCCCACGGGAGGAGAAGCCCCTTTCTGGATTCCCGATCCCGTCCGACGCTGACGATGACGATAATGATGACCTTCCTGTGGTTGAACTACGAGTTGACGACGACTGAGCCCTGGACCGATGGCCGCCCGCCCCTGCAGTTGGGGCTCTTTTCTTTTCTTTTCTTCTTTTGCTTTTCTTTTGGACATGTGAAACGAATGATGCCGTTTCTTTTTACGTTTCTTCCCTCATCGGCGTCGCAGAGAGGATGATGGCTGTTGCCTTTTGATGGAGAACACATGGCGTCGATACACTTATATTATAATTACACGTTTCCTTTGTCTGGCCGCCTTCTACCTGGGCTTGGTGCCGCAGGGCAGGCAGGTCTCAGCAGTGGGGTTGAGTGTGGTCTCATTACTATCCCTTTGTTTCCCTTGCATTTACACGTTCGGGTCACGCATGAACCTGGCATGCATTTACATTTTGTTTACTATCGGAGGCGGCTGCAGTGAGAGAGCTCTGCTGTGCTGGCCTGTATCCTATCATCATGTTCATTATCACCATCATGATTATCATCACCCTTATCACCATGATGTTTTGTGCGCTGAAAGAGAAAAGCTTTGTTTTTGTGTTTTGCCCACGGTACAGCGATGTGGGTAGTGGATGGGGTTTCATGGAGAGAGCAACGCAGTTAGAAGTCGAATATTATTCGAGACTGGTGCTGGTGTTAATTTTTCCCAATCGTCGTATCAGTCAGCATGATGGCTGACTACCGCGTAAATACATAATATAATCATCTACCGAGAGGCTCCCTACAGAGTCAGATGGGAGCATCATTGGAACATCCGCCATGACCGGCAGGGTCAGGTGACGTCGGGGACGTCTCGTCTGACAAGGTTGTCTGACACCTGACATCTAATATGCTATTCTTATGCCTTTCCCATGGCTAAGTTACAGTGTGATGAATTTTGCCAGTTTCCAGAAATTCTCTGGGAGACTATCTTCGACGATGTGGGGAGATCTCCTGCAACTACCATCAGAAACCACAGAACAAGGTTACAAAACCCGATCCTCATTGCAGAATGGTCTAAGTCAAGTGTCTCCCGACTGAGACTTCCGAATACATCTGCCAGAGACAGATAAACCTATCAGCTGGAGAGCAGCATCATCCATCCGGACGACGTGCTGTGAGAACGTCATCAGATGAGGTGGCCAGGGCTGGGAAGTATCTCAGCAAGTATGTATTCTGTACCTGTGGATCGATCGAGATACAAATAAAGCCTACCATATAAACCGCATAGATATTATCTGCTTTGGGGAAATATTGTCGATAATGCGGGAGAAGCAAGAATCAGGTTTCGGTTCCTTCCTTGAAACATTCCCCATTCACTCATTCGGGTTACTCACTCGCTCGTTGCACCTGACATATACAGCCTGGATTATTGACTGACTGACCACCTTCATCCGCCTTTGTTGCCGTTATTGATGGTCTCTTGTCTTGGTCATTTACATTCGTCTGTTGGTGGCGAGGGGATCTGCTCGCTTGCGAGTTTCATATATCTATCGACTGGGTAGAGAGATACCTCTGACCTTTCTTTATCCTACTGGCGTTCCTACATATCAACAACCAGTCTACTTTGAACCGACCGTGACTGCTAGGCTGCGAGATACGTCCCAAAAGACGAGATATACTCCCCAACATGGAAGCCATGCGAAACTTCTTTTCTCGTTCAGCCCAACCACCACCTGCCACCGCTTCCTCCAGCTCCTCCAGCGGCAGCACAACCCCAACCCCAACCATCACCTCCGCCCTCGCAACCGCTACCATCACCGCTCGTCCCTCCATCGAACACCGCAGAGACCTCCTCAGCGACAGCGAAATCAGCGCCCTGGATTTGGGCCCCAGCGTCATGGACGTGGAAAACACCACCTCCCCCGCGGGTACCACCTCTGCGCCGCCGAATAATGATAGACCGCATTTGCCTCTCCCAGAGGTGAAAGTTACCCCGCCGTCGGATTCGGACTCGTCGACCCCGAAACCGACCAGTCTCCGCGAGCTTAAAAATGATAGCATCGAGGATGTCGTTCGGAAGGATGAGCGGGAGAAAGATGGTCGGGTGGAGCGTGCGGTCGTTGTGAATGTGACTGAGAAGGCGGACTCTTCTCCCTCTGCTTCTGCGTCTCCGAGCGGTGGATTGGGAGAGGCGAAGAAGTCCCGGTCTAGAGGGGGGGCGGTCGGGTTGGTGTTTCGGACGATTTCGTCGCCGTTGTTGTCGCCTTTGCGGACGTCGGTAAATGGGGGGTCGGGTTTGGGTGCGAGTTCTGGGG
>RHLO01000058.1:0-25887 GCA_003719415.1 Aspergillus olivimuriae | reverse complement strand
GATATCCCCCCAATTCCCCACCCTATCCCCTCCATCTCACATCATGGGCGTCGAAAAAAAGACCCTCTCCGCCGGTAACGGCCAGGACTTCCCCAAGCCCGGTGATCAGGTCACCATGCACTACACGGGCTGTCTCTTCGACAGCACCCAGGAGAACAACATGGGCAAGAAGTACGTTTGCCCGTCGACGACATCGCCGATGCGATACTAACCCCCATGCCTCAGGTTCGACAGCTCCAAGAACCCCGGCCGTGGCCCCTTCGGCGTCACCATCGGTGTCGGCCAGGTCATCAAGGGTATGTTCATACTCGATTCTCCTCTCCGCATGTCACATCATGGATAGCTGACAATCATCCCCCGACGAATAGGTTGGGACCAGGGTGTCCCGCAAATGAGCCTGGGCGAGAAGGCCGTCCTCACCATCAGCCCGTAAGTTTCTTGCCTACGTCCTGGTCAACCAACCCATCAGAGAAGAATTGACGCTCACCTCCGTTCCAGGGACTTTGGCTACGGCAGCCGTGGCTTCCCCGGCCTCATCCCCGCCAACTCCACCCTCGTCTTGTAAGCATTGATTGAAAGTCCCAGTATCAAGTAGAAGCAAGCCAAGACTGACCTTTTCACAGCGAGGTGGAGCTCCTCTCCATCAACGGCAAGTCCGCCTAACCGATCTGTTGATCGACGGACGACGACGACCCGAATGGAAAAACGAAAAAGAATTGTTCCTACTCTCTTGACCTAACATTTTTCTTTCGTATGGTTCCGTAGCATTGGACCGGTTCTCTTTCTGTTCTGTATCATTCGATCTACCTACCGCTAGCAGAAAGACATTGGATACGATGTAGACTTGTTTCGTTGCTTCTCTTTCCATCATCCATCGTCCTTTCGGGTTTTCTTCCGATTTCACCCGTCGTCCCCATCCCCGTTCATCTACCCTACGAAGGGATCGGTCACCGAGCAATACTATTGATGTACGCTATGCCTTCCACCCGATCTTGATCGTCTTCCACATAGCTGTCCGCTCGGGGTAATCGGAAGACGAAATTCGACGGAGAAGTGTGGTATGTCGGCCAGTGCGGGACTTCTGGGACTAGAAAGAACACCAACACCGACTTTGATCAGCTTGCAGACACCAACTACACCAAGCAGGAGGAGAGACTTACCTGAATGCTCGTTCGGATTCAAATTCGCGACGAATGACGTCCACATTCGCGCCGCCATATTTCCCAGCGCTAATCGGTTGGGATCGTCGCCCAGCGGCGTCATCTGTTGTTCTGGATTGGCGAATACAAACGGAATCTTCCCTCCATCAGTCAATGCATCTCATATAGGTAGGAAATATGCTTTTGTCCAACCGTCTCCCCCTCCAGCACCAGACAAAGAAACCAGAAGAAAGGATAGATCGAAAAGACACAAAGAGATAGACATACCTCGGCGAAATGCCCCACCCCAATCGAACTCGAATGATTCAACGCAGCCACATCCCACCGATACGAGTACACGCGTTGACCCAGCGCCGCCATCGTCTCAGCAAGCAGTCTCCGCGGCGCCGTCATGGTGAGATCGCCCGCGATGGACGAGTAGCGTTTGTACATGGCGCCCTTTTCGGGCCAGGTGGTGTTGCCCCAGCCGTAGGGACAGCCTTGAGCGGGATCGTTGGGATAATATGTGAGGAGGGTGGTGGCTTGGGGGCGGGTGAGGACCCAGCGTTTTGAGGCTATGGAGGTGATTTTGTTAGATGGCTCTTTTTTCCCTTCTCCTCTATTCTCAAGCGGATGGTTCATCTTGGGGTAGTGGATGTGTTTCTGATGTTGGAGGAGGGAACGAACGCTATACGTACAAATGAGTTGATTGATGCATTCGGCGTCGGTGTCGGTGCCCGTCGTGCCGAAACTGGTGCCTTCGTCGGTGTTCGTTCCGAGGAGGATGGGCACCTGAGCGAGACGTCCGGCTGTGATGCTCTGCTGGGGATACTCGGAGATGAAGGTGCCGTCGATGGTGCCGAACCATTCGAGATGCTCGAACGCGGAGTCGTAGAAGAGTGTGTAGGGGGTTTCTCGGAGACATTGCAGCGTGTCCGTTGCTGATGTGCAGCTGTTCCATCAGTTCCCAGATCATGTGTTAGTTGGATGTATGTGCATGTGTATGGTTGAGCCTTGATATGTCGGAATGTTTCCATGGATGGAATTGACATACCCGGTCCTGTTCACGATGCGGTCGTACATGGGCTGATGCCAGTCTGTGCCGTTCCAGGGGGGACCGACTGCGTTGCCGGATTCCATGATTGCTAGATTGGGTTTGGTTAGCATCGCTTTGTTGGGAGAAGTATATGTAAGTAGGTTTGAACAGGTCTCACCGGCGCGGAAGAGTCCCTCATTGTCACCGTTGTTAGCGACAAGATGTGCTCCAACACTGTATGCTCCACTAGAGGTATATCATCGTCAGTACCGTACTTGTCGTCTCAAAGGCCAGAAAGATGAAGATGCTGTAGAATGGTCAGGAGACGATAGAGAGAGGGATCCATACGCCGATTCTCCCCAGATAGTGATCTTCTCCGGATCGCCTCCAAAGGCTTTGATATTCTCTTTCACCCATCGCATAGCGACGCGCTGGTCTCGCAGTCCGAGATTCGTTGCTCCAGCAGCCTGCTCCAGTCAGCTACCACCACTACCGCGACAACAAAAGCAAACTACAATTAAGGAAGCAGAATATCGAAAAAGCAAAGAAAGGATACTTACCCTCACCTCCTCCGAATCCAAAAACCCAAACGCAGCCAGCCGATAATTAATCGACACGCCCAGCACCGGATTCCCACTCAACGCGCCCTGCTGAACCACATAACTCAGATTATACCTGCATTTGCATTCCCAAACGTCAGTCTTCCCATGCTATACACCCCCTTCCCCCCTACACACCAACTCTTTTCTTTTCCAAAAAAGAAGAAAAGCGAATGAAGAAAGAAAGAAGGGAATACCAACCTCGGATCCGCCGTCGCCCCCTGCTGCCACCCACCCCCATAAATCCACAACATCACCGGCAACAACTCCTCCCGCATGCCCTCAGGACGAACGACATTCAAATTCAAACAATCCTCATTCAACTCGATCGTGCCGTCTTCGACGAGGGTGGTTTCGTCGCCCCCGTACCCGGGACATTCGTAGCCGTAGGTGGTTGCATTGTAGAAGACGGCTGCGTGGGTGTCGGGCTTGTGAGGGGATGTACGTGAAGACGAAGAGAAGAAGGAGTCATGAGCTGTGTAGGTTGTCTTCAACGCGGAGGGCGTGAAGCGGACGGGCTGGTCGGCGTATTTGATCCCTAGGAAGAGCTCTTGGTTGAATTCGGGGAGGGAGCGGCCGAGGAAGATGGTTGGGGGGTTTCGGTGCTGAGGGTGATGGAGGATGGCGTGGGGGAGTTTGATATCGGATTTGGGGGTGGTGTTTGGGAGAGCTGTGGTGGTGATAATTGTGGTGGAAAGGAGCCAGGGCAGGAGTGGAGGACGCATGGTTGGGTCATGGATCTGTCTTGGACATGGTGATGGATCGAGGTTAGACACATCATGCTAGATATAGGTAGTGCTTCATCTCGAGCTAGAGGGATCGGGCGAATGCTTGACGGAAAATCTGTTGCACATCTCGAGATCCGCGCAGATTATAGGTGGAAGAGCTCACTAGTGTATGGGGATCCATGCGGAGAACAGCGAGTTTCTCCGTCGCACTCCATGTTCGACATACTACTACATATTATTCCCGACGCTGAAGGAACACGTGGTGGTGGATGTGTTATTAATCTATTCCTTGGAGGTTCCACTATACGTCTAAAATCCACTTCATCCAGCTCATAGCTCTGCCGCATCTCACATCCGTCCAGAGACGAGCAAGAAGGACACAGCAAGGGAAGATAGATAGATACAAAGGGGCCCGGGACACAATGCCCAAACACCGGAAACATAATCAACAATCAAGTGAGTCGTCAGCCAACTGCCACGCTATGCTGCAAGCGTACAAGGTAGGTATCTTATATGGCAAGGCCGGTGCCCGCTGAGGCCCGTACCCCGCTGCTGCGCAATAATAGCCAAAAAAGAGAACAAGAAGGCAAGGAAAAAGAAAAGAAATGGAATAAAGGTAGCAAATGTAGGGTATGCCTGCAAGAACCCCTTGCGATGCCCGCGCGAGCATCAATCGTCCTTATATCGATCGCCCGTGGTACGAGTCCGGCTCGTGCCAGGGCTGGGGAAGCGCTCTCGCAACGAAGCTCCATCGTGAAGGTTGGAGACGGACCGATTGATGGCGGGCCTCGCTGATGGGCTGGAGAGCAGACCAGAAGAGCTCACGGATTCAAGCCCATCGTCCAATTCGATCAAATCGCCCATGTCACGTCGTCCCGTCCTCGCGCCAAGACCATTGCTTTGACGGCTGGGAGGCCCGTTCTGCAGATCCGAGAAGCTAGCTCTAGCCCGAGTCGTCATCTTCCTCACCCAACCTTCAACGGCGCCGCCGAGATTGTCCAGGCCGTTGGTATTCGCGTTCGCTGTGGACATGTATTCGGACGAAGTCTGGAAGCTCGGCGGTGCCGGAGTGGGGGCAAGGTTCGGGAGATGTTGTGCAAAGAACTTGCTCAGACCGTCGAGAGCTGGTCCAGGAGCCTGAGCATCGCGATCAAGGGTACCGACACCCGGACCCGTGAAATGGATATTGCTACGCTGACGTTGATGTCGTGGGCCAGGTCGGGAGCTTCGGGGGTTAGAGACGCGAGATCCAGAGGAGTCAGCGTGAGGGCGAGAGCCCACGAGGCTGCTAGACTGTGATGATCGTGGTCCCGCTGGTGATGAGGTGGATGATATCGTTTCAGTTCGATCTCGGCCCGACAAAGACGGCACTTCAGAATCAGTATAAGAAACCGATTTCCGACGCGAGCGCGGGAAAAATCCGAGGGCTCGTCGAGGAACGCGGCCTATTTCCACAGCTGCCGGAAATCCATCAATCCGCACCCACGACTCGTGCTTCCAGAGACGATCAGCTTCCGCATCGGCGGGGGCAGTGGGGAATGCTTCACCCTCCAATGATGAATGGGGCTCCGGAGGCGGGGCGGGTGATATCGAGCTCCCGTTCAAGTCTTCGAGAGAGCTGCGTCGCGGATTGGAGTCTAAAAGATGGCTTTCTCCCCGCGGAATAGGTCGCCCCTTGACCGTACACGAGTCCACTGGCAACAGGACCGTCTTTCGGCCTTGAATGCTGTCGCTCGGCCAAAACCCATTAGCCCGCCGGAAGACAGCGGGCTGGCACCCATATCGTATCGTAACACCGGTGATGCTATCTGTCGGCTGAACGTGATGTATGTATGCAAGGGCATCCTCGTCCTGGTCCGGGTCCGTCGCCGCATGGCTGGCACGATCACTGGAATCTCGTCGCTTGTGGCGAGAGCCCTTTGCCCAAGTGGGTTCCGCGTCGGCAAGTAGCAGCGCTTCCCGTTTTTTCGCCTGTACCAGCGCCTGTCGCTCCTCCTGAGTCCCAGCTCCGATTTCAGGTGTCGAAGGGGCTGACGGGCCCCACGATGTCGGGATCGACGTGGCAGAGGGCGTTCTCATAGACGAATCCGGACGCGACGGCTTTCTAGTGTGCGTGCGTGCAGTGCCGTTCGTCGGCGGATGGGCGATGTCACTGCCTAGGACCGATGATGCTAGACTTTGTAACGACGACCAGGAGGCGTCCAGAAAGTCTACCGCAGATCGCGAAGACGGTTCAGCGAGCCCGATTCGGCGTTCTACCGCATGAAACCCACCTAGAGAATTTTGTGCTTTGGGACGAACGGGAGATTCGGTCGCACGCGAAGGATGGCTCATCGGCATGGGGGAGACTCCCCGAGAGGGGTGCGGAGACGGTGTATTGCCGCGCGAACGGAGGGCAGACGGTTCGGGCGAGACCACGGACGAGAGCCCGGAGGACTGTAACGGCCGGCCGGTGGTGTCCTCATCGTCGTCCGTGAAGGATACGAGACGTCGCGGGCGTGATCGAACAGTGGAGCCGGACCGTTGGCTCATATTTGTGCTCGTCATTCCAGGGCTGAAGGCGTCGGCGAAGCTCGTGTTTGAACTCATCCCTGGAGACCGGAGGGGTGAAAATTCGATCGAAGGAGAGGATGGGATGGGGAGAGCTCCCCGGAAACGAATCGGAGAGGCGTGGGAGTTCGCTCAAGACTGGGGTTAGAGATCGCCAAGGCAAATTGCCATCGGTGGTCTCTACGACATCCCATTCGTCATGCAGCCCCGTATCGCATCCGTGTCCTTTGAGCGGCGGGACCCTGCAGCAGGTGGATTTATTTTCCGAGAGGACGCTGGGTGGAGATTGACGTTGAGAGGGAGTCACCGGGGGGCAGTGGGGGTCGACTGAGCGTGGTGAAGAGGAGGAATGCGTGGGAAGACGAGCGTGGTGAAGGGGAGAGAAGTGCCAGGAGTGTGATAAGTGTAGGTGAAGTAAGGCGTGGGGGAAGCGGCTGAAAGTGGGTAAGCGTTGCTGCCGCCTCCCTGTTGGCCGGTCGGCCGCGATGATGACGACTCCCGACGACTCACGGCCGCCGCCGCCGTACCAGCGGATACTTGCTTATACTTCAAAGTATAAACACTCGGGCACCACGGATGATAGCACTCTTTCGACAAGTCCTGGATCAATTGAGAAGCGAATCAATCTCATACTGAAGTCTATCATCATACCCCCACATAATTCCCACGCAACACATTCTATGCAAATAATGTCACTGCTCGGCAGGACATGATCAGCTTATGTCAAAAGCCACACTCCTAGGCATGACCGAAGAGAAAGAAATCCAGGAGAAGAGAATCAACGAAGCAAATATGAGCAGTAAGAGAAGCAAAAAAGGCGATGGAAATCCCAACCAATTAGAGACTGTACTATCCTTCAAAACAGAACGCCGTTTCCTCGTGCTATATATAAACATGCCGGGACCATGAAGCCCTGATTTCAAGCCAAAGCTATCAAAGTGCGTCTACTCGGGAGGCTCCACCATGTCAGCCGATACTGGCGCATCGGCTTCGGAGGCTGCCTCGGATTCCGTGCTCCATTCTTTCTCCGAATTCGCCTTGCTGGACTGCTGTGTCTGGATCTGAGCAGGGGGCGGAATGACGCGCACGCCACCCGCTCGTGTGAAGAAATCTTCCGTCCGAAGACCTCGGACCTCCTTGGGATCAACCGCTTGCATCTGAAGACCATCCGACTTCTTTTGTCGAATGAGCTCGCGTACGGGGGCCATGGCGGCGTCGCGGCAGGCCTCTTTGATGTCACTGCCGGACATGCCGGCCATCGCCTTGACCAGGTAGTGGAGGTCGAAGTTGTCGCGATCGATCTTGGTGTCCTTGAGAATCAGACTGAGGATGCGAAGGCGCTGTGCCGCGGGAGGAAGGACCACAGGGAACTTCTTAGGCATGCGTCGCAAAATTGCTTCGTCGATATCCTGGATGCGGTTGGTGGCGCCGAGAACAACGACACGCTGGGGTTCACCGGTCGAGTTGGCCGATGTCAGCCCATCCCAGTGTGTCATGAACTCAGCTTTCACCATACCGCTCGCCTCGTGCTCTCCGCTGCGCCGAGTGCCCAGCACGGCGTCGATCTCATCGATGAAGACGATCGAAGGCTGCAGCTTCCGAGCCAGGGAGAAGACTGCGTTGACCAATTTGTTCGAGTCACCGTACCATTTCTCCGTCAGCGTCGAGATATGCAGGTTGATAAAGCATGCTCCACTTTCGTGCGCGAGCGCCTTTGCAAGCATGGTCTTTCCGCACCCCGGGGGACCGTAGAGGAGGACGCCTGACGGAGCGGTAAGAAGCGACGAGGCGGAGGAGTAGAGATGCGGCATTGTCAAGGGGTAGATCACGGCCTCTTTCAGCTCCTCAATGATCTCATCCAAGCCACCGATATCCTCGAACGAGACCGCAATATCGTCGGGGGCGACCACGTCCATAGCGATCGCCTGCTCATATTGATTGAGAACCAGCTCTCCGCGTTTCTGTCGGCGCTCTCGCTTGCTGCTGCTCTGTCGCGGCGCATCTTCGTCTGACTCTTCTCCACCGTCGAGCTTTCGCAGAATCGCAGCGGACTTCCGCCGTTGTTCCTCTTTCTTCTGGCTTTCGGGGTCGAAATCAAGGCGAGATAGGAGATACCGAATGAGGAAATATGCTGATGCAGACTACATCTCGGGTGTCAGTATATATTCAGGGTATATCCCTCAACTTGGCGGTCGGAATGCGGGTGACGTACAGTGCCAGCAACCATTACCAGCTCCTGGAGGAATTGCTGCCATCGGGGGCCGCGCGCTGAAGCCATGACGGCAAAGAGTGGCGTTCTGATATTGGAGACAGCGACGGGTCGAGAGGACCGTGAGATCGTGGAATGAAGGGAAATGCAATCGATGTCACCCCAAGGAGATCTAAGAGACAGATAGTGGATGAAAATCCCCTAGGATGCAAGCGATGATGAATGTCGGGGAACCGGCTGTCGGCGACAGCGCAGCTGTGGCGTTTCCGCAGAAGTGGCTTTGCCGACGGTGTCACATGTTTTGCTGTACAGCCGCGCGCCGACAAGTGACCTGAGGTTGTTTGTGTCGGCGCGTCCTCGGCAGTCTCCGAACAGCTCCAATACTCGCGACCAACGCTGAGCCCACCCACTCCACCCTTTGGGTATATATATTCTTACCAATTTAAGATGCCCAAGCGAAAGGCAACGTCGAAGCTTTCTGGTCTCATCGGTTCCGACGATGAAGATGTAATGCAGGTCAATGGCGCGCAGGAGCGACGCGACAGCGAGCCCCCTGCGAAGAAGCAACGAGGTCGCCCTCGATCCAAGTCGGTGGAGACCAAACCTCCAGCACAGAATAAGCGGGATTCAACAGCGACCGCGCAAGGAACGGAAGAGCCCGCGACAAGAAAGTCCACGCGACGGGGGAGGCCCAAGGGCAGCCGCAACTCGACGCAATCGGAGCCCCAAAATACACCAGAAGAGGCCCCCAAGAGTGACGATGCTCCGAAGACGACGGCGCGAAGATCGGAGAAGGATGTCGCTTCCAACGACGAGCTAGAGGCTCCCAAGAACGCTTCAAAGACTAGCAAGTCTACAAAAACCACAAAAGTGACCGGCGCGCGGCGTGGCCGGAAACCCAGTACGGAAAAACAGCTCAAGACCGACGGAGAGTTTGAATATACGCCAAAGAGTGCCCGACAAGCTGCGTCGACTACAGCGCCCGAGGAGAAAGCGGAGCCGTCCAAGAGACCGGGACGGAAAGCTCGCACTGAAACTGCTCAGGAGACAGCGCAGCCCCAGGAGGCTGAAGCTGAGGCTGAGGCTGAGGTAGTCGATGAGACGATGATGCAGGACGAAGCAGATCGCCCTCGGCCTTCCTCTGTATCACCAACCAAACGCAAATCCATACAGCGACCGTTGTTGAGTTCCCCGCTGAAGAGACAACTCAGCATTGGTGTGGAGGAGAGGGCCACGGGGGAGCCGGAGCTGAGACGCAGGATCGGCGACCTGACCAAGAAATATGACGCTCTGGAGAACCGCTATCGCAACCTTAAGGAAATCGGCGTGATTGAGGCCAATGCTAACTGTGAGAAGCTACGGAAACAATGCGAGGCCATCACCAACGGTATGTGTATTATTCGCGACCTGTTCGGAGGGGATCGATATTGATATTCTTAGCCTCCAACAACCTAATCGCCTCCCTCAAGACCGAACTCGACGCTCAGAAGACCCTCGGCCAGCAAAGCCGGTCTCTTCAGAAAAACCTGAGGGAGCGGGATGCTGAGGTGGCCCAATTACAAACCAAGTATGATGAGGCCACCTCCCAGCTCTCGTCGGCACAATCTGAAGTCAAAGCTTTGCAGACCAAGTTGGCTGCTGCTCGAAACACTGCAGCCAGTCTTGAAAACGCTGCTATCAAGGTCCCTGGCAGCGCAGTCAAGGGCGGTGCTAACCGAGCCAATGCTGCCGCCAGTGCGGAAGCGGCGCACGCAGCCCAGTTTGCACAATTGAAGGAAGACTTGTATAGTGACTTGACTGGCTTGATCATTCGTGATGTAAAGAGGAATAAGGACGACAATGTGTATGATTGCATCCAGACTGGTGTCAACGGAAGTAAGTGTTGCGCACGGATGAGCATTCCTTGCACTGATCTAGAGCTAACGTTGCAACAGCTCTCCACTTCAAGCTCGCTGTTCCTCATGTTTCTTCGGCCAACTTTGAGTCTGCGGAGTTCCAGTATATTCCGCTCTTGGATGAGAACCGTGATCGCGAATTGGTCGATATTCTTCCGGAGTACCTCACGGTGGACATCACCTTTGTCCGCCAGCAGGCCTCCAAATTCTACACCCGGGTGATTGACGCGCTTACGAAGCGACGGTCTAGCCAAGCGAACTAGTCATTGCTAAGATTTTTGGACCCGTTGCGTTGGTCTTTTTTGGGTTCGCATTTCGGCTGCGTTTCTATGTTCTGGCGCATTTTTGGGTATTGCATCCACCTCGTTCCGTATGATTGGCGTTGGCAGTGCATGTATGGTGTTTTTGTGAGGGAATAGGCATTGTATATAGCTGTAATCTGGCCATGATCTTCGAGACTTGCCCTGGTGTACTCTGTCAAGGACCCTGTGGATGCGATGCTGCGGCAATGGATGCTGTGGACGCCCCTAGCGCGGGCCGTGACCCGTTGCGGTGCCCCGATTGGCTGCGGCCACCTCCCCCAAGTTCCCCAAATCAGGAACGCGGAAAAGAACAAGCAACCTCATCGCGGACCTTGCGCATCGCTTCTCTTCTGCCGCTCACTCTCCTGCTGGGCCTGATCGAGGATGGTGCCGCTGCTACTGAGATTGCTTCGTCTTCCCGCTCTTGATTCTCTTCTTTTCCATATCTCGTTGTAATTACTGGTGCCTTCTCTTCTCAGCCCCTCGTTTGGTGTTGCGTTTCTGGTCCTATCTCCTGATCCGCAGCCCGCTCCATTCGTTTCGTTGCATCCACCACGCGAGATCCCAATTCCAGCTCGTCATGGCGCGCGTCGGCCGGGTAGGGTTTCTTGCCCTCGCAGTGGTCTTCCATCTCATCTATTCCTACTCGATCTTCGATATTTACTTCGTCAGCCCCATCGTGACAGGTATGCAATCATACCGGGTAGAACGAGAACCCCAGGTGGAAGCCCCCGCGAAACGCCTCTTTCTCTTCGTCGCCGACGGATTGCGCGCCGACAAAGCGTTCCAAGCTTTACCTGATCCCGATGAGCCAGCCGGTTCCGAAAACACGGACCCCATCTACCTCGCGCCGTTCATCCGATCTCGTGTCCTTTCCCACGGTACTTTCGGCATTTCGCATACACGAGTTCCCACTGAATCGCGACCCGGACATGTGGCGCTCATCGCGGGGCTATACGAAGATGTTTCGGCTGTGACAACGGGGTGGAAGCTGAATCCTGTGAACTTCGACAGCGTCTTCAATCGCAGCCGACACACGTGGAGTTGGGGAAGTCCCGATATTCTGCTGATGTTCAAGGAGGGCGCGGTTCCTGGACGAGTCGACGCGGATACCTACTCGGAAGAGGCGGAAGACTTCAGCGCGGATGCGACTGCATTGGATATCTGGGTGTTTGACAAGGTGAAAGAGCTGTTCGCGGCCGCGAAAACGGACCCCGAATTGGATGCTCGGCTGCGGGATGACAAGCTGGTTTTCTTCTTGCACCTTCTGGGACTTGATACAACCGGTCACTCATACCGACCGTACTCGAAGGAGTACTTACGTAACATCAAGCTGGTGGATAACGGGGTGAAGGAGATCACGAAGCTCGTCGAGGACTTCTATGCCGATGACAAGACTGCGTTCATTTTCACCGCAGATCACGGGATGAGCGATTGGGGCAGTCATGGGGACGGACACCCGGACAATACCAGGACACCATTAGTGGCATGGGGATCTGGCGTGGCTCCTCCCGAATATTACCAGGGTGACGGTCTATCGGGTCATGAAGACGGGGTCTCGGCGGATTGGGGTCTGGAAAGCGTGCAACGCCACGACGTTGCCCAGGCTGATGTTGCCGCGCTCATGGCCTACCTGGCTGGGCTTGACTTCCCTACAAACTCGGTTGGTCAATTGCCCCTGGAATACCTCAAGGCTACTCCCAAGGAGAAGGCCTTGGCGGCTCTTGTCAATTCGCAGGAAGTTTTGGAGATGTATCGTGTCAAAGAACAACAGAAGAAAGCAGTTCTGCTGCGATACACACCGTATGAGCCTCTAGCTGGTCAGGCGTCCATCGAGGAACAGCTTGCAGAAATACGGTCTCTGATCGAGAATGGCTCCTACGAGACGTCAATCGAGATGTCTTCGCATCTTCTGGAGACCACGTTGGAGGGTCTGCGATATCTTCAGACCTATGACTGGCTGTTCTTAAGAACGATAGTCACTTTTGGATACTTGGGCTGGATTGCATATGCCTTGACGACTGTGATTGACTTGCATGTCCTTCAGGGTGCATCTGATTCGAACCGAACCCTGGCCAGCACGATCTTCTTTTCCTCGCTTCTCGTCGCTCTTTCCTCTGTCTTGATATATCAAAAGTCTTCGTGGACTTACTACTTCTATGCCGCCTTCCCCATATTTTTCTGGGAAGAAGTGTTTGCACGTCGGAAAGCGCTGGTCGCTGGTCGCGAAATTCTCTTGGGTCATGTTCAGTCTGCCAGTGGCTATTTCAGCTTTGGCGCGCAGCTTTTGATGTTTGTGGGCGTCCTCGAGGCATTGGTATGTGAAACAGCCCGTTAAAGCCCCTCCTTACTGATCGGCTGTTCTAGGTCCAATCCTACTTTGATCGCGAGATCTTTACGATTTGCTTCGTTCTGGGTGCTTTCTGGCCCATTGCATACGGCACTAGCTTCTTGAGAAACCACAAGTTATTGTCCGCCTCTTGGGCCGTTGGTTGCTTGCTGATGAGCACCTTCACTCTACTCCCAGCAAACAAGGTCGAGGATGTGACTACCATGTATGCCTTGCTTCCTTGTGATATGTCGGCCAACATGTCGCTTACGCTCTATAGTACCATCGGTGGTCTGCTGATGTTCTTCACGGGTCTACTCTACCTGTTGTTGGAAGATCAGATTCTGGGACCAAAGAAGCCCTCAGGCACTACATCACTGGCAGGCTGCGGCTCCCGCACCATCATGGGCATTCAGGTACGATTCCGTCTCACTGCATATCCATGAGTAATGACTCTGACACAATGATCCAGGTCGGCATGGTGCTGCTAGCGGTGATTGTAACCAGGTCGAGTGTCGCATCGCTCCAGGCAAAGCAGGGACTTCCGCTCGGCAATCAAGTTGTCGGATGGTCCATACTAGGTAAGATTGCAGGGCGGCCCCATCCTGATCGTCGGCTCCTGTAGAGCCTGTGTCAAATATCGGCGTTTACTGATTAAACTTTGTTCTAGTCGCCTCCCTCCTCTTGCCGTTCGTCCACCGACTATACCCCAATAGCCACTATTTACACCGGCTGATGGTCATTTTCCTTACGTTTTCACCGACGTTCATCATCCTGACCATCTCGTTTGAGGGGCTGTTTTACTTTGTGTTCTGCATGACGCTAATTACCTGGGTTCGCTTGGAGCATGCCATCTTCGTGTTCACGGCCGTATCAAGACGCGAACGGGGTTCTCCTGCAAGCGAAGACACAATTGCCGCAAAGAAGCCGGCCACGAAAGCCACCACGATCGTCGACGGCCACGCGTATGGATATCGCATGCTTGGCGTTTCAGACGCGCGTGTGGCACTGTTCTTCTTCTTCCTCCTCCAATCCGCCTTTTTCAGCACCGGCAACATCGCGTCGGTTTCGTCCTTCTCGCTTGAGAGTGTCACCCGACTGATCCCGATCTTCAGCCCCTTCAGTCAGGGCGCATTGCTGATCCTGAAGATCCTGATTCCCTTTGCGATCATCAGTGCTAACCTGGGGATCCTCAACCGCCGGCTGGAGGTGGCACCGAGCGCGCTGTTCATGGTGGTGATGTCCATCTCGGACGTGATGACGCTGAACTTCTTCTACATGGTGCGGGACGAGGGCTCCTGGCTCGACATTGGCACAACCATCAGCCACTTTCTCATTGCCAGTTTCATGTGCACGTTTGTGGCCGTGCTGGAGTTTTTGAGCGAGGCCTTTGTGGGGGGCGTCGACTTTGGATCGACGGGGGTTGGCACGGGGATCAATGGATCTGTGGGGAAGGCATCCGCTTTGCCGGGAGCTTCTAATGGTGATGCCGCCGCCGGGCTGAAGTCGTCATAGCGGCGGTTGCTTATGAATTGTATATTTGTGATATAGAGATATTTGTCGTTGGTCTAGCATAGTATTTTTTAATCGCGTGTAGAGAATCTACCTACCGTCCCGCTTCTCCATCGGAATGTCTACGAGGGATGTCTCGTAGGGCGTAGAGGATATGTGGGATAGATTTGGTGGCCTACTCTGGTGTTCTGATGAAACGGTCCCTGGAAGGATGCCCTCTGCGACGACCCAAGGCGTAACGACCGTATGAGTCGACGGGCTGTACGAAGTACCCGACAAAACTGTCTCTTCCATGCGTGTCTGCATCCACGTTCATGATTAATTGAGTCATTCTGCATCTCGATCCGGACACAGACGGGTGGGATGTCTTGACGATTTTTGCCCAACACGCCCAAATCCAATTTCTCAGCATCTTTCTTTCTTTTTCTTTTCTTTTTTTCAAGAAAATATAAAGGGAAAAAAAAAAAAAGAAAAAAATATTCTCATCACGAGAACACCATCCTTAGTCTTAACAGTCAAATTAAGATGCAGGAAGGAAGGATTCTTCCCCACGTTTCCCGCCCCATCCTGGCTCGTCTTCCCTGTCAAGCTGGTTTTACCGAGGCATCACAAGCTGATGGAGCCCATGCTCCTGCTCGTGCTACCTACCTACCTACCTAACTACGTCACGGCCCAGGCATTAGTCAGGTAGGTACTAGGTAAGGTAGGAGGGGCACAGCTGGGCCCCGCATGCAGGTCTGTCTGCCTGGGATGGAACCGGGGGCGCACACGCGCGATCGTACACTTGTAGTGAGGGGGCCTAGGGTTGTGATTGATTCAGTAAATATTAAAATTAGGTATCGTTCTTATTATCTACTTTATTTTGTACGTTTTTTTCTGACTGCCCTGGGTTGTTCCTGTGTGTAGGAGGTATCGATGAGGGTATGTACGAACCATACCTACGGAGTAGGTATGCGCTATTATCTAGCGAGGAGGGGCAAGAAAGCTACCTATGGAGTATGGTACGTAGGTTAGGTTGCACAAGTCGATGAGGACGATAGGTCGGGGAACGGGATCAGCAGATTCTTCCCGTGCTGCTCACCCTAGCTCTGAGGTAGTAATTGGGGATACCTATGATCCTTTGTGGGGAAGATCCAACCAGGTGCCGGGATCTTTCCGAGATGGATAGATACCTTCCTACTATGTACTCCGGAGATACCCAGACAAAGCAACCTGACACCCACTACTACACAATACGGAGTAAAGAACAAGTCCGACGAACGAGACCCGGGGTTGTGTGGCGGGTGTGGAGCAGACGGCGGAGATTGCGGTGACGTGAGGGTGCGGGGAAGAGCCTAACCCCAGACAGGAATGGGTTGCGAGGCTCTTTGCCCTCATCGACCATACAGGTGCTCTTCATATAACTCAGCTTGAGCCCTGTGTCTCTACCTATCTTCCTCCTATATACCTAGTACCTATGGACTAGTATCTTCCTACTGTGGTAATGCTTAGTCCCTTGGCGGGTGCCAATTGTAGGTACACCAGTACGAGTCGGATGATGGTGATGAGACGGACTGACCACTGTGTCTGCTTGACGGCTTCGTCGGTGAAGTCACTGCGAATAATACCGCATACTCCATAGTGCAGGTAGAGTCAGAGGCAAAATGAAGGAGATGATGAGCTCGTGTCCCTCTCCGTATCTTCCCGGCGGGGAAGCGTGGCTGGAGTGCGGAGAATTAACCCCGGGTCAGCCTGCAGGTGTCGCGAACCAGTCAGATCCCCCGATGACGGCTGTAATTTGTTATCTCGTCCTTCTTTTTTTTCGTTTTTCTTTCCCTTTCTTCTTTTATTGATTTTATTCGGTTTGACCCATGGTTTTATTTGCTTCTCTTCCTGGTCGCTCCGCGTGGCCACACCCTGGTCTCATCGTATCGTATCGTGCAGGATCCGGGGTTGGGGGCGCAATGGAGTCGTCTGTATGGAGGAGGCGATCTCCAGGCGGGGTGGGAGGCTAACACACAGGGTCGATGATAATCATTCATCCTGAATACCCGACGTTTTCGGGAGTTCTAGGACTGTCATCCTACATGTCCCCGTAATGGCTCCGAAGTCGTCCCAGAGAACGACTGTCGGGGTATGCGATCCCGAGTATGGAGTAGACAGACAGCCATGAACTGGAGATCACACCAATAGGATGTACTTTGGGTTCCGGGGGAGGGACAATGGAGGGGTCGATAACTCGGTAGCTCCTCGAACAGATGTCAGACGCTTACCTTACGGAGTAGGTACCTATCGGTCAGGGGCTGGATTGGGATTGGTTTCATCCGGAGCTCCTCCTCCCAGACGTCTATCAAAGTCGGTACCTAACTAGAAATGTCTCGGCACAAGGGGGTCCGCATCGTCATGAGACAGACCCTGAGCACCTCAGATTGGGTCGATGCCCCAGGATCCTCACTAACGTTTCATCGTCAGGGTAGGAGGATCTGAGGACTAATCTTTAGGCTAGTGTATCTATTTTTTGCCCTGGGGGTCGATCAACCGTTGTTTCCTCCTGAGGAATGTTTGGGTGCGTATGAATTGAATTCTTGGGTTCATCCCCTATTGTACAGTCCTTTGATTCGAACGAGAGAGTGCACTCGGCCGGTCACTACACCGTACCTTAGTACTTATGATTGTGCAGAAATGCTGGGCATAAAGACCAGAGGATGAGTCAGCCCACCTCCACCCAGTGGATCCATCGCCCGGCCAGAAGCTTAAGTTGCCATTCTGCCTTTCTCCCGGAGACTATCCGGAGACCTCTAATTTTCTGGGCCCGGACAAGAATTATCGGCAGGATTCCAAGCCCCCGGATGTCTGCCCTCGTCCTGACGCAGGATGGCCGGATTGCGACAGGGGCGGGGGGTACATCACTGGTCGAGAGAGATCCATGCACAGACCGCCAAGGCGATGGACGCGATGGCCGCCAGATTCGACGGGCGAGTCATCTTGTTTCGGTCCCAGGTCGACGACAGACTCGCTGGGAAGTCCGGGGAGGCCTTTCAGGGACCCTAGGATGCTTGAGGATGTCCTGGGCTGCTCCACACGATCCCTGGGGGGACGATCATCCCTCCTGATAGACCATACCATGTATCGGTAGTGTGTCGTCTGTGATGGGACGGGATAGTCCCTGGGAGACATGGATACATAGTATACCATTTGTTTCATACATAGTAGAGACAAAATAAGAGAAAATGGGAAAAAAAAAAAATCCCTCGACTGCATTCTAGAATCCAAACCTCGCTCGAGGGAATGGAACTTGCCACGCTGGGGCACACGACGGTTCAATGCGACGCCCCGAAACGCTAACGTCCCTCGTTGGCGTGTGGCCCCTCCGGCCAGGCGATCAGCCTGGTTCCTGGTGCCTTCAGTCGGAGCCTTTTCCTCTGGGCCACACGCTCCCCCTCCTTTCTGCGCTGCCCCAGACTTTCGTCTCGCGAACGGATTCCTCGTTCTCCTGGGATTCTTTGCCCCCCCGGTCACCATCCGTCCACCTGCTCGTCCCCGTCGCAAAGTCAGACCCCCCAAAGTCAAACGCCCTGATTCTTGTGGGTGATTATTATTACACCGTATTATTCTTCTTTCGTGGGATTGGCATTTGACCCAGCACGGGAATTTCTTCTTCTTTTTTCCCCTTGTCGTCGCTTTCAGGCGTCTTATTAATTGATCAGGCTCGTGGATTTCTCGAGTCATCCGCCTCTGCGCAAAGTCCGGTCGGTCTGCTGGGCGTCCACTTTGCTGGTTCTTTTCCCGCGTCGCTCCCGCTCTCATTGGGACTCGTTCTTCCTTTCTCTCTCACTCTTCGTTCGCAAAGTCGGTGGACATCTTCAACTACCGACGCTCTCGTTGATTGGAATACTACCCTCCATTCGTTCTATCTGCATTCTTTGCGTATCCCTCTGTCCCCGCTGGCATCCTCCCCCACGGCCAGCAACATCCGTCATCGGTTGGATCGCCTCGCCCGGTCGCTCCTTCGCCACAGTCCCCTTTCGATCGCGTTTCGCTGAATGGAGTCCTTTTGGCCATGAGCACGACCGGAGAAAACTATACCGATTCTACTTCGCGACCCAGCCCGGCTCCCAGCGCCACGGGCTCAACGGGAACCTCAGGAATTACAGTGCGCGCCGGAGCAAACGGACACATGAGTTTTAGAAGGTGTGTATCCCCAACCTGTCCTCTGCTTCGTACATCGGGCCTTTCCCCCACCCAGAATCGCGTAGGGTGGATTTCGACCGCTGCGCTGAGGGTCTTCGCGTCCTCATCGCCCCTTTCCAGCGCTGGTCGCGGGGCTGCCAGCCAGGAGCTGCACCCGTGCGAGGGCGAGGGGAACATCCCCGGAATCCTAGGGGACAGGGAATCACCGTTGAGGGGGACCCCGAATTTTAAGTGGATGATGGAGAGAGGAATCGAATTTATCTAATCGCTCTTTTAAAACAGGCAACGTGCGTCGCGCGCTTGTGAGGTACGTTTTTTCCCCCTGTCTGCTGCCAGAGGGGGAACGCGACCTGTGTCCTCTGCGAGCCTCGGCACCTCGGCTCATCCCTAGCTGCTGGCTGCGACCCTGCGAGCTGCTGCTACAGCGGCAAGGTCGCCACCACGCAACCACGTTGAGCATCCCCCCTCCATCCAGGATGTTGTTGGCTGACATGTCCATGCTGGTTTGACCTGCAGACGTGCCATGCTCGAAAGGTGAGTGATTTAATTTTTCCGTTGTGCCCCTATTTCGGCCGATCGCTCGCGCCGCCCGACCGAACCACGCGACTGACCATGGCGATGCATGAGTAGGTACGCTGCGATGCCGCCAGCCTAGGGGTGCCCTGCACCAACTGTGTGGCCTTTTCGATCGAGTGCAAGATCCCCACGCCGAAACGCAAGAAGAACCAGACCAAGTCGACCAAGGACACGAGCGGGTATGTGCGGTGGGCGCCTTTCGATTCTGCTGGCTCGTTTGAGTGCGACCGTGGCTGACAACAAGTGCTGGTGAATAGTTCCGAAGCGGGTAGCGAAAAGCCTCCGTCGACGAAACAGGAAGAGCCGCTCCCTCCGGACGGCAAGGATGCCTTTGGCTACCAAAACAATCGCATGGCGGTCGACGGCATGCCAGTCACCACCCTCACAGATTCTCAGGCCGCTCAGCAGGCGTCGCAAGACTCGGCCTATGCCCAGTTCATGAAGCCCAAATTCGCGCGGGCCCCCATCAAGGAGGCTGGACGGGTCGCCTACCTGGGCGAGTCGTCCAATCTGTCGCTCCTGGTGCAGGATCGCCATGGAACGACCGATGTGGTGCACTACCCTCTCCCGCCCAACATCCGCGGCTCGCGCGCGCGACTGACCGACCTGGACAATCTCGAGCTGGATATCCTGCACCAGCGAGGTGCCTTCCTGCTCCCGCCGAAACCGCTGTGCGATGAGCTGGTGGATGCCTACTTCAAGTGGGTGGCCCCGGTGGTTCCCATCGTGAACCGCAGTCGCTTCATGCGGCATTATCGGGATCCCAAGAACCCGCCCTCCCTCCTTCTTCTCCAGGCCATTCTCCTGGCCGGCTCGCGGGTGTGTACAAATCCGCAGCTGATGGACGCCAACGGCTCGACAACCCCGGCGGCCATGACCTTCTATAAACGTGCAAAGGCGTTGTATGACGCCAACTACGAAGATGATCGTGTCACTATCGTTCAGGCTTTAGTTCTCTTGGGCTGGTACTGGGAGGGTCCGGAAGGTGGGTTTCTCCGTGTCTGGGACGTTGTCGTTGGATGGGACAGTATGTTGACCTTTGCTAGATGTGACGAAAAACGTCTTCTACTGGACTCGAGTGGCGATGGTTGTCGCCCAGGGTTCCGGAATGCACCGCAGGTAGGATCTTCCCGCACCTCGAGTCGCGTATGATGGTCTAACGAGATCTAGCGTGGAAACATCCCAGTTGAGCAAGCCGGACAAGCGCTTATGGAAACGCATTTGGTGGACTCTCTTCACTCGAGATCGATCGGTTGCCGTCGCCTTAGGACGGCCCATTGGAATCAACACCGATGACTCCGACGTGGGTATGCTGACTGAGGAGGACTTCATCGAGGACGAGGTCGACATCGCCGCCGAGTACCCTCCGGATCAGGTGCACGTTCAGTTTTTCCTCCAGTACGTCAAACTCTGCGAGATCATGGGTCTTGTTCTTTCGCAACAGTATTCCGTGGCGTCGAAATCCCGACGCATGAATGCGATGGACCTCACTCATTCGGACATGGCTCTGGCGGACTGGCTTCAAAACTGCCCCAAGGAGGTGTGCTGGCAGCGGTCACGGCACCACTTCTTGGCTGCCCTCCTTCATGCCAACTACTAGTAAGTCGTCCGAAACATCATCGACAACCTGCGTCTAACATCTACGCAGTACCACTCTGTGTCTCCTACATCGGGCACACATGCCCCCCGCCTCGTCTGTCCCCAGCAGCTATCGCGTGGAAGAGATGGCCTATCCGTCGCGCACCATCGCCTTCCAAGCTGCTGGAATGATCACTTCGATTGTCGAGAATCTGCAGACCCACCAAGAAATTCGTTATACCCCTGCTTTCATGTACGCTCCTCAACGCCTTCCGTGATGATCAAATCCATGGTACTGACAAATCGACAGTGTCTATAGTTTGTTCTCCGCGCTAATTATGCACGTCTATCAAATGCGGTCGTCTGTCCCCTCCGTGGTGGCGACCTGCCAGGAACGCATCAACATCTGTATGCAGGCATTGAAGGATGTGTCGAAGGTCTGGCTCGTGGCCAAGATGGTGCACACTCTGTTCGAGTCGATTCTCGGAAACAAGGTTCTGGAGGAGCGACTACAAAAAGCGGCCGGGAGACGGCACCAGAAGGTCCGGCCGGATTCCAACCACCAGCAAGCCGCGAAGCGACCCGACATGGCACCAAAGCGCAAGTTTGACGACATGGATATCGGGCTGCCGAACGGTGGGCCGACTCCACCTGTCTCGTACGAGCGCTCGCGGCCCCAGACGCCTGCGGTGACTCCGTCCCGGGAGATGGGACAGCCCGGATTAAGCGTGCCACAAGGTTCTCCCACAGCTCACCGCGACGGCGGCACGGGCAACTCGCGGGCCAACACACGACCGACCACCCCGTTCAACGCACAGTTCTCTTTGCCTGCTACGCCCCCGGACCTGTTCCTGGTGACGCGTACCTCGCCCAACCTTTCCCCATCTTTGTGGGAGAACTTCCAGCCGGATCAGCTGTTCCCCGACGGGACCACCATCTTCCCTGAACTAACTTCGCCCCAAAGCGCCGCGGTGGACCCACAGCTGCAGATGCAGACTCAGCTCCAGACCCAGGGAATGGACCAACGGCCCATGATGGCTCATCATATGCCCTCGCGGAGCCTGTCGGGCGCCCAGGCGAGCCCTGAGATGCTGTCCAGCCTGCCTCATGGTATCTCCTTGCAAGGCCAACCGCAGCAACAACTGTTCGGGATGGAAAACCAAGGTGGCTGGCCGATGCAAGGCTTGGACGCGCCCTTGAGCGGTGCGCCCGTGGACCATGCCAACCAGGATGATAACTGGAGTAGCAGTTCTCGGAGCGGACCTACGGCACCCACCACCCTGAACGTCGAGGACTGGTATGTCTGGATGCAACCTGGCTCTAACCTGGATCTCGAAACTTGTGTATACTGACCGGTGGCTTTCTTTGTATTAGGTTCCAGTTCTTCGGCATCAATGGCGGCTTGGGCGAGATGGCGACCTGAAGGGCTGCTATCTAGGGAGATATTCTTATGATGTGATGGCGACGGCTGTACAACACCCATGATTTGCTTTTGCTTCCGGGTTCTGCTATGTTCTTATTCTTCACGGCCCTGGATTTCGTTCTTTGTTCGCCATCTCGAGGGGCAACTACCGCTCGCTCTGCCTTCATCGTACTACTTTTTTTACATGGATTTAATGGATGACGTGCTCGAAGAAACGCTGCATGTACGGCCGGTGCATCGGAGTCTGGACGGAGGGAATGTGTAGCGTTCTGGACTGGTGCATGACATGCTTGGGGTCTCGTTGTATATAGATTACCAGGAGAGAAAATGCCCAACAAAAGTCATTGACTCAGCATGTTGCTGCCTGGGGTGTCGAAATACCCCAATGGGCCTTAGTGGATGACGACATCGCCCCCTGGGGCCGGTAGCCAATCAGCGGGGGCCAAAGGGATGACTCTTCCCATTCTTGGCCTCTGGGGAAAAGCAGTCCAGGACAAATTAATGGTCGTCCAGACTCTTAAGCTCCTGCTTCTCTTCAACTTCACATCATTCTTCTGTTTTTGTCCCTTTTCCTCTGTCCTGCAATTGTAGAGCCAATTCCTCTCTGCTCTCACGTCCCGGGTGTTCGCTTTTCCCCCGTCGTCTTCCCTTCTCCTGAATCCTTCTCCCCGCCCGCCCCGCACCAGCGATGTCGGCCTCAGGATCTGGTGCGCCCACCGCTTCTTCTTCGGCCAATACCTTGAAGAAGGGCTTCCCTCACGTTGACCTTGAGGGGCATAATCTGCCTCCGTCGCCGGCGCCGTCGAGTCCTCATGCTGGTCGTCGATATGCCATTGCCACCGAGCTGGTCTACACCGAGGCCAATGACCAGTACAACGCCAGCAGCGTGCCCATCTACCAGGTACTTCCCCGTCGAGAAATCCTACCCCTCAGTTTCGTCCGAACACCTGCTCATTCATCTGCTTTTCCTAGAGTGCTACGTTCAAGCAGACATCCGGTGGTGGCGGCGGAGAATATGACTACACTCGCTCCGGCAACCCGACCCGGACGCACCTGGAACGACACCTGGCGAAGGTCATGTCCGCCCAGCGCGCTCTGGTCGTGTCCTCCGGCATGGCTGCATTGGACGTGATTACCCGACTGCTCCGGCCGGGTGACGAGGTGGTCACCGGGGATGATCTGTACGGTGGCACCAACCGATTGCTCAAGTACCTGTCGACCAACGGCGGCATCATTGTCCACCACGTTGACACAACCAACGTGGACAAGGTCCGCGAGGTCCTGACCGACAAGACCGCGATGGTCTTGCTGGAAACCCCGACCAATCCCCTCATCAAGATCGTTGATATCCCTCAGATCGCCACGGCCGCCCACGAAGCCAACCCTAGCTGTCTGGTCTCGGTCGATAACACCATGATGTCCCCTCTTCTGCTCAACCCGCTGGATCTCGGCGCCGATATCGTCTATGAGAGTGGCACGAAGTACCTGTCCGGCCACCACGATCTCATGGCCGGTGTGATCGCGGTCAATGACCTGGCGCTGGGCGAGCGACTATACTTCCCGATCAACGCGTCGGGATGCGGATTATCGCCATTTGACTCGTGGTTGTTGATGCGCGGGATTAAGACCCTCAAGGTGCGCATGGACCAGCAGCAGTCGAACGCGCAACGCATCGCCGAGTTCCTCGAGTCCCACGGCTTCAAGGTGCGCTATCCGGGTCTCCGGTCGCATCCGCAGTACGATCTGCACCACTCGATGGCCCGTGGTGCTGGCGCGGTGCTCTCGTTCGAGACGGGCGATGTGGGTGTCAGTGAGCGCATTGTGGAGAGCGCCAAGCTGTGGGCGATCAGTGTGAGCTTTGGGTGTGTCAACAGCTTGATCAGTATGCCTTGTCAGATGAGTCATGCCAGTATTGACGCGAAGACGCGCAAAGAGCGTGCGATGCCGGAAGATCTGATCCGGTTGTGTGTTGGTATTGAGGATGCGGATGATCTGATTGATGATCTTCGACGCGCGGTATGTAATGTTCACTTTTCTCCTTCATGGACTGAGCTAATGAGGGTGTAGTTGGTGCAAGCTGGTGCGGTCAATGTGACGCTGGATGGGATCGAGGCCAATCACTAGAGGCTGGTTACGAAGGGATGTTTTGAATAGGATCATTTACGGCGTTGGGGAGTGTGTTTATAAAATTGATATCCTTTATGGAAATATGTTTTTCATATGATAGAGCCAGCGTGTATGTTGGGATAAGAGGTGATCGATTATCTGTGTTGGTCTGGCTACCGGTACCATTCCCGAGCGGCCGGCATCGGAGGCCTCTCCGACTCTCTCGGGCGGACGGTTGTCTTCCGCTGATTGTTTTCCCGGCGCTGCGACCACTCGGGTCATCACATCAATCCTCGCCCAGCATGCCTTGGTCGTCGTAATCCCAATTGCACTTTTGTGCTCTTTCACTGCCTTGGATTCTTTGACTTCTGACCTTGCGCTTCTCCCACGCCGTGTCGGCCGTCCACGCGTGCTTTCTTTGGTGGATGACGTCTAGTTCTTATCCGCCTCCCCTGTATCGGCCCTGGTTGGGATCGAATCCTTCGGCATTTGGTCGATTGCGTTGACTCATTCTGGGATTGAATTCTTGCATCTGACCTGCTGAGATATGCCGTCGAATGCGCTCTCCCCCGAGTCTGCCCTCACGATGCCCGCCATCCCGGAGCGGTCGACGCCTGCACCGCGCAACACCAGGCGGCTGGGAATGCGCTTCGGTGTTGATGTCGCCAGCGCAGCCACCGCGGGCGCCCTAACGTGTCCGATTATCACCGTGATCGACCGGTATGTGCTTCTATCTTCGAATAAATCAGTCAGACAAACACAGTCGCGCTAACAGGGTGGTTGCATTGAATAGGGCCATCATTGAGAAGGCCGCCAAAGGCGTCTCCATCCAGAAGACCATCACCTCATGCTTCAGGTCTATGCTCTCCCACCCGGGGGGATTCTTCCTCAGCACCCCCTTCATCCTCATCTACACCCTCTACACATCGACATACCTGACCGCCAACGCCATCGACACGATCACCTCGACGATGCGCAACAAGTCCTTCTCCACCGTGTTTCCCGGCACCGCCAAATTCATCACCACCACCGCGGTCAACATGGGTATTTGCGTGTACAAAGACGCGCGGTTCGCGAAACTCTTTGGCGCCTCCACACCCCCTTCTCCTTCTCCGTCTACCACCACGGGCACACCCACGACGACAACCACCACAACACCCCCACCCATCCGACCAGAAGCAACAACAACCGCCTCCCCCCCGGCATCATGTCACCCATCCGGCAGCGCCAACGTCCCCCGCATCTCCTACGCGCTCTTCTGCCTTCGCGACAGCATCACCATCTTCGCCTCCTTCAACATCCCCCCGCTGATCGCGCCGTCCATCCCCGACTCAGTCGCTGCCACGCCGGGCATGAAAGCGGCAATGGCGCAGTTTGCATGTCCGGCGCTGATGCAGTTCGCGAGCACGCCGATGCATCTGCTCGGATTGGACTTGTATAATCGACAGGTGCCGGGGGGGTTGGGATGGCGGGAACGGATGTCGCGGATTCGACGCGATTATGTGCCGAGTTGTTTTGCGCGCATGGGGAAGATTGTGCCGGCGTATGGGGTGGGGGGTGTTGCGAATGTGCGGTTGAGGGCGGCGATGATGGGGTATCTTGAGGAGATGGAGTAGTTCCCCCCCCCCCCTTTTTTTGTGTTGGTTTGTATGGTGTTGTGGTGTTGGGTTTATAGATTTTGGTTTGCATTTGGGTGTCTCTGCATGATTGTGTTGAGTGATGTGCTGTATTTGTA
>RHLO01000579.1:0-23070 GCA_003719415.1 Aspergillus olivimuriae | reverse complement strand
TTTTTTTTTTTTTTTTTTTTTTTTTTTTTTTTTTTTTTTTTTTGTCGTGCGTATTCTTGGCTTCTTGCGCACGGAGTACATGTAAGCACACGCAGCCTTGGATCTTTCTTGGATCTGGCAGTAAAGCCAGACCTCCCAGTACGAGACCGCCTGAACTCCGCTATGGGGCTGCCTTCGATACACTCCGGTGCAGAACATGTCATTGGCAGTGTTTTGATGGTGACATGGGTGGACAACGAGCTTGACTGAGAGTTTTCAAGACGCTTCATTCGCTACACCCGAGCGGATAGTTCGAGAGAGGATCCATCCGGATGGTCGTCCGGATCGACATCGATGGACTCCGTCTTGGGGGTGCCGGGCTTGCCATTGATAAGTCCCGGCAGAATGTACGTGGGTTGGGGATGAAGAGGTCTCTCGCCTCATCTCCCACCTGCACTTTTCTTTCATCTGTGTGGTTCATGAAATTTGAAGCTTCCTTCGTTGGTTCTCGCGAACCGCTCCGACCATCCGGACCATGGAGTACGCACAGTAAGGTTCGCTACGTCGACTGTGGTAGCATGCGTGTTCCAACCGGTGTCAGGGTCCCAATGCCGACCAGCGAGGATGACATGACACAAACTGGGTGATTCAGGCCTTCGGGTCTCAAAGGTGATCCTGGGCACGAAGGGATAAGGCACCCCAGACTAGTAGGGCTGAGTAGTGAATGAAGAAGAGTCTCTCCCACTGTTTGAACACGCCTACAAGCAAGGCATCAGAAGCTGGGACACTGTACGTAGAGCAACGCATCCACCAACCCACAAGTGCTAACCGATCCCCACTGGGCCGATATATACTCCCACGGCAAGTTGGAAGAAATTGTAGGGAAAGCCCTGAAGAAATACAACATCCCGCGTTCCCAAGTGGTCATCATGACGGAATGTTGCTTTGGCGTAGACGATCAGGGGAACTTCCCCTCCCCTCTCGAGTCCGGGGGACTGAATTCGGGGGACTCCTTGAAGCGCGTCGGTCTTTCTCGCAGACATATCGTGGAGGCGGTGGATGCCAGCGTCCAGCGACTGGGAACGTGCATTGACGTGCTTCAAATCTCCCGACTGGATCGGGAGACTCCGCGCGAGGAGATCATGAAGCCGCTAGATGATGTAGTCGAGAGCGGCAAGGTTCGATATATCGGCGCCAGTTCGGTATGTCCGCAGCCATCCTGATCGATTTGAAGAGGCCCGTACTCAGACCGTTTGTTTTCGCTCGATGGCCACTTGGGACTTCCAGACCCTGCAGAATATTGGTTTTCGCAAGGGCTGGCACAAGCTTATCTCCATGCAGAACTACCGCGACGAGTATACTATATATACCGTGGATGGATTCGTAGCTGGTACAACAGAGACATCTGTCATGACGTTGATCAATGACATTGTTGCTGCTGTATCTCGCGCAGTAGCCGGGTCGGATGCAATGAAGCAAGTCTCATATTTCAGTGGTATACCCAATCTGGCTCATGGTGTGGATATTCTCTTATGCGGGAGTATCAACTAGCCCAAAGATAGTCAAATACCTCGTGCTCACCCTCATGGGGGTTGACACAGGCCACGCGTTTAAACCCTACCATTAACTCCTCCAGTTCCAATATTATTGACTCGTCTACTTTCTTCCGCATGTTCCTCATCACAGAGCTTGGCCCCAGGTTCGCTGTGGCCAGCAGCGACGGAGCCCACTACAAGCTGGTGCTCAGTACTACAACTTCTTACTCGTGTTTTATTTCGCGAACAACCTGCATACTTAAGCAACGGGCCCTCGCTACCACTCACGGGTACATTACATGCATTCAGCAGATGGATAAGGTACTGAACAGTCACAAAGTACGTTGGGATGGTTTTGATCCGCACTGTTTTAAGCTCAAAGAATAAGCATGCCGTGATCTAGCCTCAAATAGTTAGCCTCTTGGCACTACACCCGGTCGCATGTTTGCATACAGAGTACATAATTGCCGCCATAATGACCAGTGATTCCATTATGAGACCCCGGGACCAGGCTTTCAGGGCCAATCTTTGCATCTGACATCGGATGCAATCTATGGCGGCGGTAGATGGGCATCAGGATTGGATGCAACTGAGATGCACAATCATCATGATGTCTCGATGTATACAATACAGCATAGGTAACCTCCAACAATACAGTCTGATCCGTCACGTCAGCCGGAGTATGAAACCCCTTTGTACTGGCAAAATCAGTGAAGACTTTTGTGTGCCATGCCTCTCTTGACTCTGTGGCGTAAGCGCTGGATGACCCCTCGGGCTTTGTGTGGGGGATATCATGATGGGGCGATTCCCTGGAAAAAGGCCCCATTGTCTCAGGCAAGAGTCTTGCCAATAACGCCGGCGCATCCTCTGATCCAGACCTATCACATTCTGCTATTTTCTAGTCTCTCCATCCGGGGCATCTATGAAACTCGTCATGTTCAGGAACCAACCCCGACGCGCCAACCATCAGCAAGGCTGGCGGGTAGCGTCTCATCGCCGCAACTCCGCCGCCAGTCAGATCGCATACACGCCCAACTGAAGCTTTCGGGCATGTTTCAGGCAGCGCCCATGCCTCCACTGTCCGATCCTCCCTCACGATCGCCCTGTAGAGCACCGTCCAATGGAACCTGTGTCCGGCTCATCCAGCAGCGACCATGTTCTCGCGCAAGACCGCGAAGCTGAGAGTCTGAGACACCGGGCTATGGGGAACAGCCTCTGGCATGCCCGCATGGAATGCGGATCATTTCCTCCACGTCCAAGTATGTGACGGAGAGGCGAGTATATAATTTGGCCGATCTCTTTGCCATTGTCACTGCTTTTTGCCTGTCCACTTGGAAATTCCTCATCGCTCTCTCTCGATTTCCCTCTCCCTTTCTTTCTTTCTCTCACATACCTCTCCGTCTACCGACTACGGACACACCTCCCCACAACCTTCTCTACTGCCAATCCACTATGAAACCCTCCAACCTCATCCAAGCCTTTTCCCTCCTCGCCCTCCCCCTCACCACTGCCATTCCCCTCGCGGAGACGAATCAATTTCGCATCACCCCGGCGCAGATCGAAGCGATCGCCCCCAAATCCCGCTCCTGCAGCGACGCCGCCCTGCCCGAGGAATGCGCCACAGCCCAACAGGCCGCTCCGGCCATCAGCAAGTCCTTTGCTATCTACCAGGTCACTTCACGGGCCGAACAGGCGGCTGTCATCGGGTTGATGGCATTTGAAAGCGTGGAGTTTGAGTACAGTCGGAATCAATATCCTGGCGTGCCGGGACAAGGAAGTATGTTGGTCCCTTAGCTCTCGTCGTCTCCATTCTGCTGTGACCCTCTGTTTCCTTTTCCTTTGACTTTCTTGTTGCTGTCATCTTTGTTTGGGGGGGGGGGGGAGGTTGTTTCGTGTGAAGTTGCAGACCGTGTTGTGGTGTATTGTCGAGGCGTTTGGACTGACAGATCGGATTGTAGCTCGGAACATGCAGTCTCCCGCATACAACCTGAAATATGCGCGGTCGATCCCCGCGCTGCAGGACAAGGTCGAGCAAGTCGCCAACGACTCGGTCCAGGTGCTGGATCTGCTCCTGGCAAAGAAGGAGTATGACTTTGGCTCGGGGGCGTGGTTCCTTACGTCCGAGTGTGATGAGGGGGTACGCTCGTCGTTGCAGTCCGGGTCGGAGGCGGGCTGGGCAGCGTATATCACGGATTGTGTGGGCACGGCGGCCAATGAGGAGCGCAAGGCGTATTGGCGTGCTGCGGTGGAGGCGTTGGGGTAGGGTCGACTTCCTGGGTATGTCTGCGTTGGTGCATGGGACTGTGATGCGGGCGTCACAGTCGGGATGTTCTTCAATGGATATGTAGCGTCTGTTGATCATATTTGGATGCATGTGGTTTCGGAATCTACCTTGACCCGGACCGGTAGCGATCTCATAAATTCGTTTCGTCTTGGATATACATAGTAACATGATCGTCTCCCATCACTTCCCCCATCACACGCCCACGAACCAACTAAAAACTTCCGATGTACGCAGAGGATTACAGAACTCCCTTTGTGCTCACGACATCACCAGCACCCACCTCACCCGCCACACGTCTCGTACACGCCGCCCGGATCGCCACCGCCAACGCCTTGAACGCACTCTCCGCACGGTGATGGTCGTTATCACCATAGGTACATCCCACATGCAAGGTCACGCCCGCCGCCTGCGCAAAGCTCTGCAGACCGTGGGTGATCATCTCTGTGCTCAGGTCGCCGATTTTCTCGCGCTTGAAGCCGAGGTCGATCACCGCCCAGGGCCGGCTGGAGAGATCGATGACCGCCCATGACAGCGCCTCGTCGAGGGGGGCGTCGCCGCGGCCGAACCGTGCCAGGGATTGTCGGGCCCCCAGCGCTTCGGTGAAGGCGGAGCCAAGCGCGAGGAAGGTGTCTTCTGTGGTGTGGTGGTCGTCGACTGTTGACATGATCATGGTCAGTTGCGTGGAGATCCAAATGACGGGTCGGCTGGTGGAGGGGAAGGGGAGAGATGTCGGGAGGGAGGAGACGGGGAGCACGCACTGTAAAGGTCACCCTTGGCGCGCACGGCCAAGCTCATTCCCGAGTGCTTCGCCAGCGCATGCAGCATGTGGTCGAGGAACCCGATCCCCGTGCTGATGGTGATCTGCTGCGTGGCGGTGAACTGCGTCGCATGGGCGGCGTCCTTGTTGGGGACGATCCCCCGTTTCGCGGCTTCGGCTTCTTGAGGGTCGGACGGGGCGGGGAAATGTTCCGAGGGTTCGTAGGGAGGAAGTACGCCGCCGTCGAGCGAGAGTGAGATCTGGATCTTGGTCTCGTTGGTGGCGCGGGAGATGGACGCCGTGCGCGGGGGGAGGGGCATGATTGCGGATGGGTGTTCTGGGGTTGTTCCGGGAGAGGATTGCAATTGGCAGTTGGTTGGGTATTTTGGAGGACGAATTGATCGTGGGGAGAGGCGAGGTTGACTTTTGAATGCAATGAATCCCTGAGAGAGAGAGTGTGTGTGAGAGAAGGAGTGAAGATGGTTCCTAATGGTGGTGCGGTGATTCGGCGGGATTTTTTCCTGCGTATCGACCGTATGGACGGTACGGTACGGTACCGGACAGGTTCATCCGCTCCGGGCGGAAGTGCGTCATTCTGCGGAGGTTCTCCCGGCGAAGCTGTTCGATCACCTCCCTTGACAGACTCCCTCTCAGATCAATTGCTCTCACGACTTCAGCAAAGATGCCTCCACCATCGTCGCAAAAACGGGACATTGAGCCCCCTGAGGAAATCACCACGGAGGCGATGTATGGCTTTCTGGCGGGTGCATTCCGGGTATGTCGGGTCCTTCCTCTCCGCCCTGAGGGGGTGTGATATTGCTTTTGCGCTTCGTGTTTGGCGTCGTTCCTGGAAGAAAAAATGGACCGGGAAGGAAATAAGCGAAGGGAACGAAATGGCAGCAACATCTCTCATCTTCCGGTCGTGTCGACATCCCCATTGCGGCAATGCAAAAAGCAGCTGGCCAAGCGAACAAGACCCCCAGGAAGACAGTAGCAAGCTAACGGATCGACCATCATTTCCCTCCTCCAGTTCGGCTCCGTCTCAATCCTCGCACATATGATTTTGATCCTCCCGCATCCTTTCAAGTTCTCTTCATCGACTGCGCCACCGGCTACATCGCAAACTCAATCGTCATCTCCGTCATCTCCGTCGCAAGCTGCGGCTCCCACACCGACTCAGACTCAGCCACGCCGGCCGTCGCCTTTTTCGAAAGAATTCCTCCGGTCTCGGCTCTTCCACCGGCCGCTCGAAGGCTTCTCTGACTGGCTGTCCCCGGCCTCGCGCATCTACCGGGGGCTCACGCCGCAGTACAAGGTGTTCCTGCAGATGGCGGCCATGACCCTGGGGGGCTGTCTGTGGGCGGAACGCCGGGTGAACGACTACATTGATCTGGTACGGAAGACGAAGCGGGCGGAGCGGTTGCAGGCCCAGCAGGCGTCGAGATATCGGGAATCATGATCCGGGTAGGTGCCTGTCTTACCTTTCGTACATACATATCGATCTACGGAATGCATGTTGATGGTGGGTTGTCTCTTCCCGGCGAAGGAACCCACCCTGTATAACTATAATAATAGAACCGGTTCGTCTGTTTTGGTGCCTGGAACTGACTCGTTTCGCGTAGCTGGTGGTCCCTGGTGGCAAAGTCGGGACTCCTCCGTATCCGGGCGTACCGGGAGCACAAGCTCTGTAGATGACTCTCATGAATCCGATGTGGGCCATCGGCAGGGATCGTCTGGTCCATGCCAGTCGACGGGTCGGTGCCTTGCACCCTGCTCGGCATGTCTGTATGCTTTCTTTTGCGCGGCTCCGATGCCATCGTGGTGTGTAACCGGGTTGTCCCTCCACATGGCTGAAGAGGACGCCCTGATGGGCTGAGCGGATGGAGCCTGGTTTGTCACCGCGCCGATGGATGGGGCGCTGTCCCTGACTATCGCCAACGCCGTGAAACTTTGTTCTGTCATAGTGGAGCCGTCGTTGGATGCTGATCTGCAGCAGAGCGAGAGGGAGCTGACCTGTTCAGCGGAGATCTTGGGCGGTGCATGAAGATGTGCGGTCTGCAGCTCTATCTCATATATGATTTCTGATCTCTGCATCTTGTACCTATGATCTTTGAGATAGGGAATCTGGGCGGATTCTTGGGTCATCGACGATGGGCGATTGGAGCCAAGGTTGCGCAAGTGGTGAGATTGGATGTGGGGGGGATCGGATTAGCTCGTCGATTACGGAGTAGTCGTGGATGGGATTTGATCCTTCTGGCTAGTATCTGAGACTACCGAATAGTTCCCCCGTTCTTGGGAGGATGATCGACCACCTCATTTGCCCCTCGTCGTTTTTGCCTTTTCTTTTTTCTTTTCCTTTCGTGTTCGAGAGTTCGCTTGATGTCATTGGTCTGATCGGAAGACCTTGGGGGGTGGCGATGCAGGCTGGTTTTCGAGCTGTCAGGGCGGATTTCTCCGCGATTGAGATTTCTCCTCGTCCCGTGTACATAGCTTGGCCGGAGGCGGGTATACTGAGCAAGTTGGGAGAAAATGCAAGAAAGGAGGCAATCTCACCCCATCCGACTTATGTGGCCTTGACCCGATGATGCTGTGTCCGATGGTGTCAATGTCAAGAGATTGACGAGATCTGCAGTCCAACATGACAGCATGGTCCGGAGCATCGAAATGTGCGGGATAGACTGGGGAAATCTCTATGGAAAATGTAGTATGCTCCTTGGGAGACTCGGACAGGGCCAGACCAGGACCAGGGCAATTGTAGGACCCGGATGCAATCCTTCCAAGGTGGTTGACGGTCCTCGGCCCCTTGCTGATCATCATGCCCCCTGTCGGCCAGCAGAGGGCGTTATTGTCTCCGGATCCTGATGTCTGGCCGTCGGTGCACGGCATGAAATGTCTGGGGAGGGACCTAGGTACATGGTCGTACTGTGTACTGGCTCGGCCCTGGCCCGTTCTGCTATTTCACCGTATCGACTACTTAGGAGGTACCGGGACCTCCCAGGTACGGAGGATATAGAGTCAAGAAAATACCCTGGAGGGCCTCCATGGAGAACGGCGGCCATCATGATTCATGACTACTGCGAGTATCGCCCGCTATGCTCCGTCCCTCGTAGACTATAGGAAGCGGAGTCGAGCGATTCAGGGGCGACTCCACGTGCGGAGTTGGCGCATCCATGGATCTGGTCGACGCGGATGGAGATGGGCTGGACGAACGCGTTTCAGCCAGACGATCGACGGGAGGGATCCATCGGGGAAGACCGCGGTTCCAGGGGAGGGCATGGAGAGGACCATGCTTCATACGGCGTCCATCTATAGAGTCCATCTACAGACTCCCTCGGATCGAGTCAGGATGATACCTGAGTTGCCTGACGTAGAGAAGTATGAGGGACTGATGACATAAGACAGTCAAACCTCAGGTATCCACGAGAGTGGATGAGAGAGTCCGAGAGCGCGAGAGAGCGCGAGAGAGCGCGAGAGAAAGCGAGAGAAGTATTGGGAACCCGGATGCACACTGCCCGACGGGCGAGCGAGCAGGTCCCGGGTACATCTGCATGCGGGACGCTCGCCCCTTCCGGCCGCGAAAGCCTCTCGGAAAGAATGATGATTTTTCGCCTGTTGTTTGCAGCGATTGACATCATCCGCGCCCCAGCGAATCCGCTCCGATCAATTCATCCATCGCGCTTTTGCTCCGGATTGTCGGGGTTCCTGGCGACCGTCCATTCTTCCGCCATTGCGCTTCTCTCGTTTCTGTTCCAGTCCGGCTCGCTCACTCTCGCTCTCCGCACGCCCGCTTTCAGCCTCACCATTTCCTCTTCCGGCCATCCTGCCCAGCCGTCGGTCGCTTCGTTGCCTCGCCCGTCCTCTCGCTGCCTCTCTCGTCGCCGGCATTGCAACCTTCCACGTACTCGTGCTCCTCCGGGGGCATTCGGGCTCGTGGGGACCTCCTGTCTGGAAATTTTTCTGATACGACCTCCAACCCCGTGCACGCAATTTGCCTCTCGCGCTGGCTGCTCCCCCACCCTCCACGCACTCGCTCCTCTCCGGGTCGTCGTTTTATTTTTCTCTTTCTTGTCTCTCCTTGCGCCGGTCATTACGGCCGATTCCTTTCTCTATCGTGTCTCTCGTCGCTCCGCCATTGCGCGCCGTCGTCGCCTTCGCTCTCTCGTCTCCCGGGCTCATGACGCTGTGACGGACACCACCTGTATGTTTCACCTCGCCGCTCCCTATTTGTGTGCCTGCTGCCCTGCTCCACCCCTCTAGCCTCACTAGCCCCAAAATCCATCCTGTTCTCCCCTGGCCGACGTCCAACTCCTTCGCATCGTTCGGTCCTAACCTGTCTCTAGGGACAACCCCGACCTGGTCGATGTGATATCCAGCACCCGTTCCCCCTCCGTCTCACTCCACCACCCACCCATCGTCTCTCGCTCCGACTCTTCTCCTGTCCTTCCCTCTGCCTCGCCGACCGTCCGCCATGGCCGATAGTCTGGGGAAGAAGGAGCGGAGAAAGAGTCTGAGTGTCTTCAGTCCGCCGTCCACCACCGCGTCCCTGTCCGGCCCCGCCCACGATCGCTCGCCGTCCGACGACGCCAACGTCCTGAAAAAGAAGTCCCGCCGGAATTCGGGCTTCTTTGGCGCTCGCCATCCCAGTGACTCCCGTCACCCTGCGGGCAGTCATGGGCTGCGCCGTCCCGGCACCGCCGACTCGGACTCCCCCGGGGGAGTAACCGCCATGTCCGCCGCCGTCGACCCTCCCCGCCCCCGGCGCAAATCCCTCCAGAAAAAACGGGGCTCCGTCTTTGGCTCGCTGCGCTCGCTCCATTCCCTCGACGACGACGAAAAGGCGCTCGTGCGCGCCAGAGGATCCACGTTGCTGGATGACGAGGATCTCTCCGACGCCCGACCCGGCATTGGCTCCATCATCTTGCACCATGGCGAGATCCAAACCACCGGTGGCATGTGGCGGAAGAAGAGCCAATACCTCGTCCTCACCGATACCCATCTGGTCCGTTTCAAGAGCCAGAGCAAAGCCGCCGAAGCCTTCCCGTCCATTCCGCCCTCGTTCGCCCGGTCTGGTGCCAGCAATCGCCAGTCCATCGCCTCGGTCAGTTCGCTCCAAGAGCCCCAGCTGGCGGCCCCCGGCGACGCCTCCGCCGGCATCCCGCTGAACAGCATTGTCGCCGTCTACATGCTGGATGACGGCCGACCGACCTCCACCGTCGAAGTGGCGTACCTGGACGAGCGGGCGCACAAGGCCGCCTTCGTGCAGATGCAGACGCCGGATCTCCAAGAGTTAAACCTGTGGATGGTGGGTATCCGATCCGCCGCGGAGCTGATTCGAGGGGCCGACCCTCTCCGATTCGATCACAGGTCGGTGGAGTATGCCGCGCGCATGCTGGAGTTCGAGAGGGATTATGATCCGGAAAACTTTCGCCTCTTCCGCGTCATTCAGATGGCCTCCAGCAAGTCCCCGACGCGGGCGTCGTCGGACGACCTCACCAAACTGTCCCCCACCGGCTGCTATCTCGCCCTGGGTTCCCACAAAATTCACTTGATTCCGCTGCAGAAGATGACCAGCCGCAACTCGATGGTGTCCCTGAGCGACCTGGACATGGCCACCTCGTTTGGACTGATGAATCTGACCTGTCTGTCGATGGAGTGGGGCGATGACAGCCTGCGCCTGACGTTCCGGTATGTCTCCTCAGGAATGTGGGATGAAGGCCCACCCGCTAACCATTGCCCTAGAGTACCCCTTCGCAAGCCGTTTTCGGTCTTCCTGGCCTCGGTCCATTCCCTCGAGATTGCCTTCTGGATAAGGCAACAAACGGAGTTCTTACGACCCTTGTGGATCAGACAACCCTACGATTTCCTCGTCCCTCGGAATCTCGAGAACGAGTCGAACTTCCCTCCGGTAGATCTGGACGAGGACTATGGCTGTTTCGACCGAACGCTGGTCGCGTATTCGGCGAGTTTTGATATCGACACATCCAACATCCGGTATACCATCGACGTTCAATGCGATGATGCGCCCTGTTTCCGACTCCTCCCCCCGGCGTCCCCTCAGCGCCAGAAATACACGGCTCTCGAGCTGATCGCCGTCATGCGAGCCTTGCGCTATAACGAGTCCTTCCGGTCCATTTCATTCAGCGGCATTTGCCTGGACGCCCTCCAAACGACCCGCGACCTTCACGGCTTGGATAAGGATATGCTGCTCAGTCGGGCCAGTGCGCCCATCCACATTCCCGGCCAGGAGAATCTGTCCATTCTGTCGCAAGAAGTTCGGGCCCTCACCCTGAAAAGTAAATGGCTCAGGCGGCTGGATTTCTCCTACACCTTGAGCCGAACGCCCAAGTCCGACAACGAGAGTCATGATCCCGGCTGCGGAATTCCAGAAGCCATCTTCCCCATCTGTCGCCGGGAGCTGACCAGCGTGGACTGGGTTGTTTTGAATGGGATCAAGCTGGGCGACTCGGATCTGGACTATCTGGTGGATGCGGCATCGCAAAGAGGGAGCCACCTCCGAGCATTGGAAGTTGGGAACTGCGGTCTGTCGGTTCACGATCTGGATCTGCTGCTCTCCACGACCATTGCGCAAGCCGCTACGCTGGAGGCCATCAACATCTCGGGAGTGCAAGGTCGGGTGAGTCCGGACCTTCTTCAGCAGTATCTCGGCTACTTTACGCAAATCAAGCGGCTCGATCTCTCGCACATCTCCCGGACCTCTGGTTCGGAGCCGCTGATCACGGCAGAGATGCTCTTCAATTGGCGATTGGAGGAGCTGTCGCTCAGCCAGACGGTGATCAATCGTCAGACGGTCGATGCCATTGCCACCTATCTAGCCAGTGACCGGTCACAGGAACTGCGTGTGCTCCGAATGGACCAGTGCTGTTTGACCGGACAAGACGTCGCCATCTTCCTGCATTCAATGTCGGTCGTCGAATCTCCTCGCAATCTGCAGTTATATGTCAATGAAAATCGACTGGACCAAGGCTGTTCCTACCTCTTCGAAGCGATTGCCAAAAACAAAGCCCCGACGCACATGTCGATGCGAATGATCGACTTCAAGAAAGAGGAACAGTTCCAAGACCTGGCGGAGGCGCTGCGGGTCAACCGGACATTGAAATTCCTGGATATCTCCAAGGCATCTCTTCCCTATGATGCGGGTCCCGAGACATGTAAATCGCTGCAGCTGATGTTTGAGGAGAATGAGACGCTGGAGGATCTCGATATCAGCGGAGAAAGTGCGCATCTGGATGTCGCTCGGTTCGGGATTGGGCTCAATCTCGCATTGACGGGGTTGAAGAAGAACAAGTCTCTACGAGTGCTACGGCTTGAACATCAGAAACTCGGGCTCCAAGGGGCAAATACCCTGGCCTCTGTCTTGGAACACAACGACTGCCTCCGTGAAGTCTACTGTGAGAACAACGATATCAACCTCCAGTCGTTTACCGTCTTGATCAACGGACTGCAGCGGAACAAATCGATTCTGAGCCTCTCGTCCATGGATCGGGACCGGACCCAGTCGCTCAATAAGGTTCGACGAGAAATTGAGAGCGTCAAACGGGAGCTGAGCCACACGCAGAGTTCAGCTGCCAACTCCCTCCGCCGCTCGATTCATGCAGCCATCAATGTGAAGCAAATGGCCGTGGGCAACAAAGTCACCAAACCGGCTCCTGCATCTGGCCTCATTCGGTCCAATTGCTCGGTACCATCGAATCTGGCAGCAGCTGGCTCGTCTCCGTTCCTGACCCAAGATATCGATGCCATTATCCGTTCGCTAAGCCAGAAGTGGGACTCGGAGGTGAGTCGTCAGCGTCGGTATCTGTTCCGCAACTATAATCTGGCGAATGGTATCGAGGATAGCTTGGGTGGCGATCAGGACGATGCCGGCAGTGATGGACGCCCTGCCACTGCCGCCAGCTTGGGAACCATGCTGGACAACTTGAAGTTCGAAGTGACAGTGTCCACGGACGAGATCCAAAGCCCCTCGCCATCAAGCTCGCCTCCTTCGCCGGAGACTCGCGAAGCACCCGTGGCTAGTCATTTGGAGATTTTCCGAAGCCTGGACACCGATAGCAAGGTCGACACTGCGCTCCAAGAACGACCGCAAACTGCGCCTTTCTTGCTTCCCGAACACACATCATCTGTCTTGCCATCGGAATACGCCTCTTCTGGAATTCCCTCATCCCGAATCCCAATGCCCGTCCCCTCGATGCCTTCTGTTGTCAACAAGTCCAGCAGTATCCGAAGTGCCCGCAGCTCCAGCACCGCTTCCACCAGCGCCGGCACGGCTGCCAGCGCGCGCAGCACTTATGGCGCCGCGTCTTCGACCCTGCGAGGCTTCCTAAGTAGCGGAGCGTCGCGGGAACGTCGCAAGATGGAGAAAATGCGGTCTGGGGCCGTGTGCGTCTCCAATGACCGACCACCGAAATTGAACTGGTCCCCTCCCAAGCTCGACCTGGGAGATTTCCGGTAATCCTGTATTTTCTCGCTCTGGCAACCCGGAAACGATTCATGACACCAACCAATCCTCACGACAATTACAATACATACATGTTGATCATCAGTCGCCGCTAGTCGAATCGACTGCAAAGCTTTCTTGAATGAAGCTTACCCTTGTCCTCTCGCACATATCCGTTTCTTTCTCTCTGATCTGGTGTCATCTCATACATACATACATACATACCCACGTACACATCATACCATACCCTGAGACAGCTGTCTTCGGCTCTCGTGTCTTCCTTTCTTTCCTCTTCCTTTTTTCTTTCTCCATTCTTCAAAACAACCTTTTGCGTTTCCTTGCGCATCCTCTCTTCTTCCTTTCTTTCCCTCGGGTTGGAGTCTTTCTCTGGCGTTTCCATTCATTTCATTTCAAGCCAGCTGTCCAAGTACATCTTGATCTCTTTTGTTTGTTTCAGCCTAGGAAAAAGGCGACCGGTCGTCCCCGGGCTACGGAAAGGTCTGATATTATATCTTCTATTTTGGATGGGCATTCTGTCTTTGTTCATTGGTCGGTGCACGAACTCAGGCGGTGGTGGCGTTGTAACTTTCTTTTCTTCTTTTCTGGTTCTTATTTCTTTTTGTCTGGTTTCATGGGAAAGGAAGGGTGATCGGTTCATTCACCTTTGTATACAAATCTGTCGGATACTATCTTTCGCTTCGTCTCCTTTATTACTGTGGTCGAGTCACTGACTTGATTGAATGATTGGGGACTTAATTGATAATTTATAGATTATATGGATGAATCTGATCGAATCTTAGATGTCTTTCCAACTGTCCCGTAGTTTTCTCGTGCAAAGGGCGAGTGTCCGGCATGTTGGATGATGTTGGGTGGTATCTCAGTTGGACGGATTTCTATGCCCAATCAAGCTATTACTTGTGATTTTCAGAAGAGAAGAGAGTAAAAAGAGATTGAACCCCACGATCCACATAAATCATAGGTTTCCATAGCATGATATGATATTATACATATAAACAACTCTAGTCCGAGTGTGGTATCTATAGTACAGGATAGGGAAATGGGAGGGTAGGACGGAAGGGTGAGAAATCAAGAGGTGGAACATCAACGACGGAGTCGATCATGCTGTCCGCACCGCGTAGCATCATCATCTTCGCCACGTGACTGACCGTAGAGGGTATAGTTTTGTAGTCGAGGGTGGGAGTGAAAGAAGGCAGATTAGGGCCGAGACGATATAGAGTAAGAAAGGGCGAGATATCCGATCAAGACGACTCGCCTAGCACGACGACACCACGCTCCTTGTCGAGTTGGTCTTCGCTCTGACGGAACTTCCGTCCCTGCTTGGCGATATCGCGCAGACGTCGGATATACACGCTGTTTGCGACGTCGGTCTCATCCTCGCCGCGGCCGGCGAGCGCCTTCTCGCGCCGTTTCTGGCACGCATTGTAAAGCGAATACGCTCGTTCTCCATGCAGCTCGGTCATTTCGTACTCGAGTTGCCACTGGTCTGCGGCGGTGATCTCATGCGGTCGCTCGACATATCGGCCGTTGACCTTGTTCCTTATCAGGAGGGTCATGGCGAGGAGCTCCTTCGGAGGCTCGGTGGGTTCTTCCTGCTGGCCGCTGGATTCGGTGTCTTTCTCCTCGGAGGTGGATGACTCGTCTGATGGTTTCGATTGATTGTCATCGGCGGGCTCGGCGGCCGTCCGTGGGATTTCGGACGGTTCGGACGGCTTGGTCACTTGGATTGTCTTATCGGATTCGTCCTGAGCGAGGTCGAGCACTCGTCGCTGGTAGGCGTCAATTTCGGCCTGGTTCTTGGTCTGAATGGCTTGTATTTCTTCATCGGTGACGGGCTCGGCGAAGATGTACATGAACGGGGTTTGGGCATCACGGGTCTCGAAGTGCAGGCGAAGCGATCGCTTGGGAAATCGCTCGGTGGCTTTATCAAGGAGCTTGTTCCACAGCGCCAGGCTCAGGTGGAATTCCGCGTCGCCCAGGGTGGTGTCGCGTTGACCGTGCAGCGCAAGATCCATCTCCGGGAGACTGACGTACTGGAAGCCGAAGATGCGCTCGATGTTGTGGAATGCGACAAAGATACCGTCCATTCGGCCGATGCGCACCTGGAGCGAGTACTTGAGGAACGCGGCGCGAATCATGTCGTAGAACTCGCGTTCGTAGGACTCGTAGGGGCCAAATTGGTTCTTGATTTCATACCCCAAGCCGTGTTCGAAATTCCGTGCATCCATGCGAATGGACACGACGGCGCGGGTCTTCAAGTCGAACATACCCGTGCCGGGGAGTCGGGGGTCATGCGCATCCAGCTGGGAGCGCATGACGAAGTCCCCCAGTGTTGAGTAATGGTATGCTTCGGGAACAGCCTGTTCCTCCTCGGGAGAGATCTTGTTTGTGCTGGAGCGCCGGTAGCGCTCAAAGTCTTCTTTGGGCAGGGTGAGAAGCTTCTCCATGGACTTTCCTAGGTTCATCAGGATATTGGCCGTGTCGAATTCTTTGTCCGCATCGATGGCGTAGACTCCATCCTGGTACCGAAGGAACATGGCGGAGGGGGAGCGTAGAAGGCGAGTGAAAGTCCGCAGCTTGTCAGGGAAGCCCTGCGAAAGGGTTCGCACGTCGATGCCTCTCCATTGCGAAAGAAGATAGTGGAAGTGTGAAAGGACCGACGTCATGCTCGATGAGGAGCCCATGTACTTTTTCTTTTCTTTCCGAGCGATATCCCGTAATGTGTGATCCTTGGAGGATGTGATGTAGTCCTTCAACGCGGCGAAATCGAATTCCGTGACGGGCATGATGGAGCCTAAGTAGGGGTCGAAGTTGAAGACACGAGATCGGGGGTCACGAAGATGATAGACGCCAGGGCTGGAATCGGGTCAGAACCAATGGGCCGCATTAGTAGTCTGGATGGACTTACTTGAACAGAACTCTTTCAAGGCCAAAGGAAAGCCCTGGTACTGGCGGAGTCTCAATATCCAGCGCTAGAGGCAGTCAGTAGAGATTACAGATCAATGGTCTCAGGGGCGAGACATACGTGTAAGATTTAAGTCCTGGGCCTTGATACTACCCGAGTACTTTGCATTCCCCGATCCCATCACATAAGATATATTCTTGGGGCTTTCTCGGTCCGTCTTAGACGTTTGCTTGTCGGGCAGTGAACGGGGGTTTCGCGAAGCTGATGTCGCACGAGCTTTCTGGTTCGGTTTAGCCGGTGAAACTGACATGGTGACGGGTTGAACACGGGGTCTTACCGGCTTCTTCGAATCCATGGACTCTTGTGCTGATTGTTTCGTCTTTCGCTGCCTCGAGGCTCCTCGCCGGGATGCTTGTCGAGAATTCCGCGTAGTCTTCCGAGGTTTACTCTTGCTAGAGGCATCATGGCTGTGGTTGTCGGATTCTAGTGTGGTGCTTTGGTCATGCTGAATTGGGGTTGGAGGAACCTGTTTACAGGCAAAAAAAAAATTAGTTTGATCCAAGGACGGTGGTTGAGATGGGCTGCGCGACCACTACTCCAACCAGGTGGCAATGGGCCGATTTCAAATGTCATACCTTTCCCAACGATTTGAACCCTTCTGCAATGGCACGCGATGTGGCATCTTCAGTGCCTTTGACGGCAGATTCGTTGCGAGAGGACGCGGAGGTGGTGAAGGCGCGGAAGCTTCTGGGAGCTCCGAAGCGCCGGGCTAAACAGGCGAAGCAGACATGTTCGCGGAGAGGGTCTGAAACAGACCGCAACGAGGTCCGGAACATTCAGGCCAGCGGGAGAGAAGCCGTTTAAAGAGAGGCCACGGGAGAAACGGCTCAATGGAGGGGATGGCAGGGAGGAGACGATGGGGGGCAGAGCGAGAGAGATGGAGACGAGGTCGAGAAAAGGCGCGATGCGGCAGATTCTGGACCTTCTCGTTCCGGTTTGGGTCGCGTATTTTTCTGCCGGCGGTTTTGTTGGCGGTCGCCACCGCCTTGAGCAGGACTACAATAAGTCAGTATACGTGGTAAGAGATCTGCCAGGTACATCCATGTCCGTACTTTGCATGCTACTGAGCTTTATGGAATTAGGTCAATAATGTATCTCTTTGTTTGAGAGACTGTTACATCGCCGACTGTATCTGCGGGGATAGACCCTACCCAAATATTCTATGTACCGGGTACGTACATACAAAATACATACTTCCGTCGTCCAGCATCCCATGCATATTCAGCAACCACACCGCCCGTCGTCTTTGAGAATGCATAATGAGGAATTCCCTTCAACCAGAGAGACAGTTTCAGTCCAATGGCAAGAGTCACTCGTTCATTCCAGTACATCGAGTGTATAGAGTAGATGAAGGAAACGTCCTAATCCGGGGTCGGAAAAAACGGCCCCGCTCTTCCGCCCAAAAAGGTTAAAAAGGAAAAAGGGAAAAAAGAAAAAAGGAAAAAAAAAAAAAGATGGAGGGGTACATCAAATCCCTCGTTTTTTTTCCCCTCTTCTTCTCCCTCATCCCCCCATCTTGTCCCGGTCTTTCGCAGTCAGACTCTCCAGTTGACTCTCATCTGAGGTGAGCATCCCCTTGGATCTTCCTCGTCCGCTCTTAGCCGTGTGCGATCCCCGAATGCCACCCTAGGAGGGACATCAGAAACATGCCCCTCCAGATTGATCTACTACATCGGTTCCTGGCACATGTCCATTGACTCACTTCACCGCGCAATCGCCCTCTCACAAGCCCGCTGACTGACTTCGGACGTCTAGGTTTGCTCGAGAATCGCTGCATTCACCATGCCTCAAGAACAATTGCGCGTCCTGATCGTCGGTAACGGCGGTCGTGAACATGCCTTGGCTTGGAAGCTGAGCCAGTCCCCTCGGGTTGACATCGTCTATGTCGCCCCTGGGAACGGCGGCACTGGTCTGGGCAGCTCCAAGATCGCCAATGCCAACGTCAAGGGCAATGACTATCCCGGTCTTGTTGCCTTCGCCCAGCAGAACAGTGTCAATCTGGTGGTCCCCGGCCCCGAGGCTCCCCTCGTCGAGGGTATCCAAGGATATTTCCAAGCCGGTAGGCACCGATCTCTCTTCGCTATGACAATACGTCCTCAGGACTAACCTCTCCCCGTTCCTAGTTGGCATTCGATGCTTCGGCCCCTCCAAGGCCGCTGCCCGCATGGAGGGCTCCAAGACTTTCTCCAAGGACTTCATGAAGCGTCACAACATCCCCACCGCCGCCTACGAGAACTTCTACGAGTACGAACCCGCCCGCAAGTACCTCGACTCCGTCTCCCACAACGTCGTGATCAAGGCCGATGGTTTGGCCGGAGGAAAGGGGGTCATTATCCCCCAGACCAAGGAGGAAGCCCACCAGGGTCTCCGCGAAATCATGCTCGACCACCAGTTTGGCGACGCCGGAAACGAAGTCGTCATTGAAGAATACCTGGAGGGTGACGAGCTGAGTGTTCTCACCTTCAGCGATGGCTACACCATCCGCTCCCTGCCCCCGGCGCAAGATCACAAGCGCATCTTCGACGGTGACCAGGGTCCCAACACTGGTGGCATGGGCTGCTACGCCCCCACCCCGATCTCCTCCAAGGCGGTTCTTGACGAGATCAACCGCACGATTGTGCAGCCGTCCATTGACGGCATGCGACGAGATGGTGAGTCTTCACCGTAGGGTCCTATATCGACACATCTTCCCATGAGCAAGCCCCGTGGCTAACCTGTTTCCCCGTTGGCAGGCTTCCCCTTCGTCGGCATCCTCTTCACCGGTCTTATGATGACCAAGGACGGCCCCAGGGTCCTAGAGTACAATGTTCGTGGTGGTGACCCCGAAACCCAGACCCTCCTCCCCCTTCTCAGCGATGACACCGATCTGGCGGAGATCATGGTCGCCTGTACCGAGCACTGGCTCGACGGTGTTGAGGTCAAGGTCAAGCCCGACTTCTCCACCACGGTCGTCGCCGTCGCCGGCGGTTACCCTGGCTCCTACGCCAAGGGAAAGGCCATTACCCTGGATCCTGTCTCTGAGGACACCCTGATCTTCCATGCGGGTACCACGCTTTCTGGCAACGAGCTGCAGACCTCCGGTGGCCGTGTCATCGCCGCCACGGCCACGGCGTCCAGCCTCGAGGAGGCCGTCCGCAAGAGCTACGCCGGCATCTCCACCATCCACTTCGAGGACATGTTCTACCGCAAGGACATCGCCCACCGGGCCTTCCGCCAGCGCGACGCCGTCGCCTCCCAGCAGCAGTCCCTGACCTACGCCGCGGCCGGTGTCTCCATTGACGCCGGCAACGATCTCGTTAATAAGATCAAGAGCTCCGTCGCCCAAACCAAGCGTCCCGGCACCGACGCGGTCATCGGCGGCTTCGGCGGTCTCTTCTCCCTCGCCGCTGCTAACTCGGCCTACCACCCGCACTCCCCGACGTTGATCGGTGCCATCGACGGCGTCGGCACCAAGCTCAAGATCGCCCATGCCGTCGGCGTGCACGACACCGTCGGCATTGACCTCGTCGCCATGAACGTCAACGACCTCGTCGTCCAGGGCGCTGAGCCCCTCTTCTTCCTGGACTGCTACTCCTGCGGCAAGCTCGACGTCGACACTGCCTCCGCCTTCGTCACTGGTGTTGCCACCGGCTGCGTCCAGGCCGGCTGCGCCCTCATCGGTGGTGAAACCGCTGAGATGCCCGGTCTCTTCGTCGACGAGACCTACGACGCCGTCGGCGCCGCCGTCGGTGCCATCAACACCACCGGCGACAACGCCCGCACCATCCTCCCCGACACCGCCGCCATGCAGACCGGCGATGTCCTCCTCGCCCTCGCCTCTTCCGGCCCCCACTCCAACGGCTACTCGCTCGTCCGCAAGATCGTCGACCTCTCTGGCCTCAACTACTCCGACCCCGCCCCCTTCACCATGCCCTTCTCCTCCGAACAGACCTCCCTCGGCCGCGCCCTCCTCACCCCAACCCGCATCTACGTCAAGCCCCTTCTCAAGGCCCTCTCCCTGACCACTTCCGCCTCGACAGCTACCCCCGCCATCAAGGGTCTCGCCCATATCACCGGCGGCGGCCTCGTCGACAACGTGCCCCGCATGCTCCCCGCCTCGTTGTCGGCACACATCGACGCCTCCACCTGGCAGCTCCCTGGTGTGTTTGCCTGGCTCAAGCAGACCGGTAACGTGACCGCGCTCGAGATGGCCCGTGCCTTCAACTGTGGTGTCGGCATGGTCATTGCCGTCGAGAAGGGCTCGGAAGCGGTGGTGAAGGAGCTCCTCCAGAAGGAGGGCGAGACTGTCTATGAGATTGGTGAGCTGAAGCCTCGCCAGGCTGGTGAGGAGGGCTGTGTCTTGACTGGGTTGGAGTCCTGGGATGCGTAGACGGAACAAGCGCAAGGGATATAGACACTGAAAAGACCGGAAAGATGGGGATCGGTGGTCTGGCGTAGCATTTACTATACTATTGATGACATGTGATTGATTGATTGATATTGGTTTCGGTGTATGTTTGCTTTTGGTTTATATTTCATTATCAAGGTTTTTCACTTTGACTCTGCTTTTTACTCTGTTCGATTCTCTTGCGATGAGGGGTCTCTCGTTTTTACTTTTCGGGATGCACATTCGGATTACATACATTGGATGGAACACGATGATTCTTCTGTCTGCATATCTACCATCAATATCCACAGCACGTGCAACGATGGGCTTCTACGCAGTTATCCTGTCGATGGCAGGATCGCCTTCCAGTCGTGACTTCTTCCATTCGACGGACAGTGAATGGCAACCCCCGATTCCCTCCATGGATCGCATCTGCCCCGGTACATCGGAGACATGCCCCGGCCCCTCTCGGCCCCGGACAATGACATCATGAACGGTTCCTGCGTCTCGAGTGTGAACGATGTGCTCTCTAGGGCTCTCCATGCGAGTATACACAGCCATTCGTCCGCTTCTGCGGGAGCTATACTGACCTACTCCGTTGGGGGGGAACAAAAGGATGACAACGAACTTGGTAAAGAACAAAAGACTTGCTAATCAGGCCACAGGAAATCAACATTTTGGACAGCACGGCAGAGGGCAATCCGCCCGAAGGGGACAAGACCCCGGGAAACACGGCCCAAGGTGGAAAGCAGGATTTCAAACAGGAGCGAAGTAGAACTATATGAACGAGATAGCTTTCACCGCGCAGTGCACCGTCCCCCGGTCCGTTGGTCCCCGTCGGACACCACTTGGCGGCAGCCGCATGTCGCCCCTGCGCCGAGTGACAAGCGTCTCAAAAAAAAAAGTAACCATCTCTATTCCACAGCTAAAATAAAAGTTCCTTTTTCAGGCGATCTTCCTCCTAGTGCGAGTCCAGAGAAGGCCCCGCCCGTCACCCTTGCCTCCAATCGGTCTTTTGATACATCAGGAAAATACGACGAACGAAACGTATCACGCGCACGAGCTAGTGACGGGATCAGCGGGATGGTCCGAAGGAATCGTCGGGACAGAATGCATCTACCTTAGAAGCACTTGCGGTGAACGATGGAAGGTCCAGACTCGTCGTACTCCTGCTTGGAGATCCACATCTGCTGGAAGGTGGACAGGGAAGCCAGGATGGAACCACCGATCCAGACGGAGTATTTACGCTCAGGAGGAGCAATGATCTTGACCTTCATGGACGAGGGCGCGAGGGCGGTGATTTCCTTCTGCATACGGTCGGAGATACCGGGGTACATAGTGGTACCACCAGACTAGGGGGATTGTTAGCGACGGATCACCCGTGAGGGCCTGCAGACGGGTGCACATACCATGACGATGTTACCGTAGAGATCCTTACGGACATCAACATCACACTTCATGATGGAGTTGAAGGTGGTGACGTGGATACCACCGCTCTCCAGACCGAGGACGGAGGGCTGGAAGAGAGCCTCGGGAGCACGGAAACGCTCGTTACCGATGGTGATGACCTGTCCGTCGGGAAGCTCGTAGGACTTCTCGATGGTGGAGCTCTGGGAGGCGGTCTGGATCTCCTGCTCGAAGTCGAGAGCGACGTAGCACAGCTTCTCCTTGATGTCACGGACGATTTCACGCTCAGCCGTGGTGGAGAAGGTGTAGCCACGCTCGGCCAGGATCTTCATGAGGTAGTCGGTCAGATCACGACCAGCCATGTCGACACGGGAGATGGCGTGAGGGAGGGCGAAACCCTCGTAGATGGGGACAACGTGGGTGACACCGTCACCAGAGTCCAGGACGATACCGGTGGTACGACCGGAGGCGTACAGGGAGAGGACGGCCTGGATGGAGACGTAGAAGGCGGGGGCGTTGAAGGTCTCGAAGACGATCTGGGTCATCTTCTCACGGTTGGACTTGGGGTTGATGGGGGCTTCGGTCAAGAGGACCGGGTGCTCCTCGGGAGCGACACGGAGCTCGTTGTAGAACGTGTGATGCCAGATCTTCTCCATGTCATCCCAGTTCGTGACGACACCGTGCTCAATGGGGTATCTGAGAGTGAGGATACCACGCTTGGACTGGGCCTCGTCACCAACATAGGAGTCCTTCTGGCCCATACCGATCATGATACTGCCAGGAGTCAGCGGAAGGGAAGCTTGAGATCCGTCGGCGGAGGAGAGCATTTACCCATGGTGACGGGGACGACCGACAATGGAGGCTGTTGAGATGGTCAGCGAATTGATCGGTCGGACTTGATTGCGGTGGAGAGAAAGGAGCTCCTTTTCAGTCCGTCGGGTCGGCTCTCCACGTCATGACATCGTGGAGACAACCTTCGAGCGCGCGAAAAAAAAAAAGAAAAAAAAAAGAAAAAGAAAAAAGAAAGAAAAGGGGGAACTGAAGGATGACGGAAGGGGGAAGTAAAAGATAGTCAGAAGGGGGGAGACTTACGGAAGACAGCACGGGGAGCATCGTCACCGGCGAAACCGGCCTTGCACATACCCGAACTACGGGAGAGGGTTAGCTTCTGGACCAGACCGTTCCATCCTGTTGGACCTCGTGGGAATTCTGTTCATCCCGATCGACGTGAATCATGGACCACCATCTGGAATTGATGAGATCGGCGACGAGGGTCGATGGGAAGATGGAGGGGAGGGGGAGGG